>VZZY01008439.1:5556-23127 GCA_013400335.1 Eurystomus gularis
GATGCAAGCGAGAGCACAGGAAGTTCCACCTCAGCATGAGGAGGAACTTCTTGACTGTGAGGGTTACAGAGCACTGGAACGGGCTCTCCAGAGAGGTTGTGGAGTCTCCTTCTCTGGAGACTTTCAAGACCTGTCTGGATGCGTTCCTGTGTAACCTGCAGTAGATTCTATGATCCTGCTTGGCACGGGGGTTGGACTTGATGATCTCCAGAGGTCCCTTCCAACTCCTAACATTCTATGATTCTATGTTTCTAATGGAGCATGTCCGTGTAACTTGCATGTTAGACCAGAGCCAATTTTTGTTGTCTTGAGCTTCCTACTGGGAGCTATGTCTCAACCTTTTGTTTGTTTTCTCTGAAGACTTTCTGGCAGGCTGTGTGAAGAGGACCTCTGTAAGATCTTTCATTCCCACCTCACCTACAGCATGCCAGGCAGACAGCTGAAGAGAGCTGCCTTGTTAACCTGCCAGCAAAATGATAGAGAGCCAGAAACTTGGAAGTTCAAGTACTGACCTGCAGACTCCTAAGTGCCTGCCTCCTTAGTAATCCAAACTCTCATGGGAATCTGCGGAAACAAGCCAGGAAGTCTACTAAGGAGCTAGGAACACCAAGGGCCACAGGGTCTTCAGTTATGGGTCTGAGAGTCACATGAATTGCCCCAGAATCATGATTCTTGGTCTTTTATTTTCCAAGAGGATTTCTTGATCAATCAGGGCTTAGTTGCATACTCAAAAGTGAGTGCATTGCAAATCCTGTGCAAAAAAACCTGTCTACACAGGGCCTGACATCAGCTAGAGAAAGAGGTAGCCTAGGAGACAGTTATTTTTGTGGAGATGACTTAAGCTCTAGCTTCTGTATTGAGACGGTGAAAAAAATCCCAGCACAGGGCACAAAGAAGTTTTAGATAGTGTACGGTAGAAGAAAATAGCACATCATCAGGAGTGTGTTATTGCAGATGGGAAAATACAATGGGAATGGTATTGCTAGTCCCACAGACATCTAAAGGTATTCGTGCACTCTTCAAATGCCACTATGCCCCAGACAATGATTAGTCAGTCTGGGGCTTGGTGGTCAACTGTTGGATCATCAGTATGGCAGCATTGCTTGTGCAGGAATAGCAAGGCATTTATATAGCATGGCAGTAGAAAGTGGACATCAGAGGGATTTCTGTAGGATCTGTAGCCAGAGAAAGCCACTGCCTGGAATTCCTGGATGGAGGCTTGGGGGCAAGTCTCAGAGCCATCACAGTCTCTGCCATCACCTTGTACCTACCTCTTCAGACCTATGCTCAGTCCCACAATACAAAGGTCTAAAGATCTTGTTTCTGTTTTGATGGACATTACACATACATTAAGGGAAGAAGGACTTCTCTGCCCAGAGTGGTTTTGTAGACACAAGAAAAATAATTTTTAAACAACCATCAAACAGAAGACAATTATTTTTTATGTCCTTTCTGGTCCACAAAGTTCATAAGATTTAAAAAAATTATTTGTCTGTAAGCTGTCTGTTCCATCTCCTAAACAGCGCATTGTTGATCAGTGTTATCTATAGTCTTGCATAGCCCCATCTCAGAGTTTTAGTTCCTCAGTCGGTGTGATGTCCATCTACACCCATCTACAGGCAACCTTTCACATGATTTGGGAATGCTCAGAGCATTTTCAAGTCAAGTCCTTCCTTTTCTCAGGACTTCTTCTGGCCACACAGAGTTGACTGTTGCTCTGTTGTGAGTCCCATGCCAGCAGTAAGTTTCCAGCTCAGTTCCTCACAACATGCCTGAACTAAAACCTGCAGTACAGTCTTCCAAAACTGGCACCATCCCAGCTTTACTTTGTGGCATGCTTAATTCTCTTAAAGCCCAGGGCATTTCAGCAATGTTCGACTGGAAAATCAATGCAGTTTTACACTGCATGGAAGGTCATGTATATTGAAGGTCTTTTATATCAAGCAGTCATAGGCCTGTATTTCCAAAAGTGACATGATTTTGGAGGTTTCAGTTTTAATGGGTGCTTAATAAAAAAGGCTGTAAAGAATTAATTTTCTTTGAAACTACTGAGGATCTGCTTTAGAAATCAACGCTTACAAAAAGAAGAAAATGGTTTTAAAAAAAAGAAAAAAAAGAAGCAAATGAAAAGAGGAAAGGGAGTGAAAACTTTGGGGCACTATCTCATTGCTTTCCCTACAGTAATTTTTTCCCCCGTTTTTAAAACAAATTGATTTTTGGTGATCTCTCTTTTCCTTTCTCTGTCTCTGTTGGAATAAGCTGCTTGAACAGTTACTTCAGATGCATGTATTTTAAACTATTTACTTTAAATTGCGATTTGCATACTGCTAAGTATTCAAATGTAGTTGTAATTACGGTGGTTGGGGGTAGCAAACAGCAGGAGACCATCTATCAAGCTAATTTATCTCCTTATCTGTATCAGTATCATCCACTCACTGTTCTTCTTTTACAGTATCAGAGATAATATGGCATTTACAATGCTATATATTTGCCAGATGCATGTTAATTAAGGGAGAGGAGGTTTTAGATGTGTCTTTGGCTGGTTTCTTCATTCGGCTGCCTTGAGAAATAGTCAACAGTAATTTCCATTAACTGTTGTGCTATGTACTGGTAAGGACAGAAGTGGTCATTAGTGACTCCCTGCTGCTGAATGCAGCCCTCCACTTATTCATCATAATTCTTGGGGAAGGTTTGCTTTGAAATAGGAAAACAATGCTAAAAGGAACTTTATGGATCATTGTCCCAAACCTGCTGCCTTGTCACAAAGGACAGCATAGACTGACATTTGTTTTTAAGCTTAGGATGTGAGTTTTAACAGTTGAAGCAAAATCCATACTGGAGCAAAAGGGACACATTTTCTAAGAGAAACTTCAGGAGAAGGGGGAAAGAGCAGTCAGGAGTCCAACTAATTTTGTATTCTCTCAAAAACCTAGGCCTGGATTTTCAACATCTTAAACTAGGAAGTTTCTGGAAATTTTTTTCTTACACCTTTTCTTTCCTTCTTTGTTCCAGTATGACGTGCATAACTCTCTGGTATAGGATATGGGTGGTGTCCCCACAGTTAAATACAAGGAAAGCACCTGCTGTTTACTCATGTCCTGTACCATCCTATGCTGTTCTGAAAACCTTGGGCAAAGAAACTTGATGTGCTCGTTAAAGTAGCTGTCAGCACCTTAGTCTCCCTAGGGCTGAATTTATTTAATGAATCACTTCAGGACACACTGACCTTGCTTGGTAGGCCCTCCTGGGTCATATTTTCACATATATGAACTATTCTTGAACAGTTTCCCCATTCTGTAGGACCAAAATAAGCCTTTCTTTAACAGGAGATGAGTACTGTACATGTTTTTGTCCCACCTAACTATTCCACAACCAATATATTTACTGCACAGCCAGTATTTTTATTGTGAAATTTGGGAGAAAATGTCACGTTGCATTATTTTTATAGCTCCCATATTTTTCTCTCACAATATCTCAAGGTTGTAGCAGAAGAGAGAGTCTTGCTCCCCATCAACTTTGCAATAAAAAAGCAATAAATTGCATTTTTTCTTTTTCTATAGTTTTTTTTTTTTCTTTCCCCACAGCATTCTGGCTATTCAGGAACAGACAAAACCCTGTATTGTTGGGAAGTAACTAGAGGATACTTTTTTGTGGGAGTGCAGCCCTACTTGGGACATACAGTGTGAATAAATACAAGGTAGCAGTTTTCAAATATAGTTATTCATGAGCCCAAAACCATCAATAAATTGATCCATGGAAATGAGTGATATAGTAAAAAAGCGATATAAGCCATTTCCGTGAATCACTGCAATTTTGGCGAATTCATGAGCTTAATCCCTAGAGAGGGCTGTCTCTTTTAGGCAGACTGTCTTGCAAAGGTACCAAATGATCTTTTGTCACATGCAAAACTCCCTGTTACTCTTTTAAACTTTTAACTGACTATCCTCTCCAGAAGAGCATATGAAATATTCCTTTAAATATATAGACACCTAAAACCTATCCATAAATTGACGCTAAGATGCATATCAAAGTTTTTCTGTGGAACAGTATAATGCCAGAAGCACTCTTCTTTTTCATAAAAATCTTAATGAAGCTTAAACCAGCAACTTCTAACATCTTTACTTAGAGATATAGCACCTTGTAGGGTTTTTTTTTTTAATAAATATGCTCACTGATTTCTTTAATTACATGCAAAAAAGCGTGTAAGTTTATATACACATCAAATGGATAAAGTGATGTTATCTAGGCAAATGACATTATAGTACATGGGGAAGATCTATTAAAATAGGAATGAGACCCCCATGCTGACTCTGTGGAACTCTGACTGCTCAGAGAGGAGCAATGAGCTTTATGACTTGCAAGTGAGCTGCCCTCTCCACCAAGAAACTTCTTGACGTTCCAAAAAAGCATCTACTCTTTTCAGGAATTTTGGCAGTTTTGTTTTAATTTGGGGAAATTTCCATAATCTTTCAGCATTTTATATTAGGAAGCACTGGTCAGGCATGGGTTACAGCCAACAAAAAACTAGAGGAAAATTCCGTTTTATACCTATGCAGTTGTGACCATAGGGGAGGCTTGTGGTTTACAATATTAAAGGAAAGGCATAGTCTTTGCAAGTATAGGGTTTTAGTTATTTCCTTTCTTCAAGGAATGATAATGCAGTAAATCATACACCTATGAAGTTTTATTAAATATTTATCACAAAGATTTACCAGCCTTATTAGTTTCACCTCGCCAGCAGTGGAGCTTTCACAAAATGGAATGTGATTTCTGTTTTCCACTTCTCAGCCTTTGACTACAATGCATTAAGACAATACAATGATTTGTTTTTCCGGATGTGTTTTTCTTTCTTTGGGCATAATTTTTTTCCTGGTTTTGTTTAATTTTACACTTGACTGAGGTGTATAAACTGAAGGAACTGAGTTAGTTCTGGGAAAATACATATGTGGGTTATACAAAATGCTTGGATCATCATTTAAAAAAAAAAACAACAAAATAAACAGTTGCAGATATAAGATAATTATCTAGAGTCTGAATACAATTTATTTTTAAAAAACCCCACATGATTTATAGCAGTAGTGTATAGCACTCATCTAAGCTGGAGTGATGGACTCTGGAGATACATGCTCCATTTCTAATTTGACCTCAGGCTTTCTGAATCATGTAAGATAGAAGTGACCAAACAAGGGCATACAGAGGAAATTAGGAGTGCAAACATTGTTTGCGTTAAAGCAGACTCTTTCTTCGAATATATTCCAAGGACGGAGACTCCACAGCTTCTTTGGGCACCCTGTTCCAGTGTTCAACTGCCCTCATATGAAAGAAAACATTTTCTGATGTTCAGGAGGATTTTCGTGTGTTTCAATTTGTGCCCATTGCCTTCTGTTCTTGAAAAAGGCAAGAGGAACTTGAGGACAGTGGAGCCTCAACCTTCATTCAACAGTGAGAATCCAAATGAGAAAAAGAGCTCTTAAAAATGCCTCAAGTTGCAACTATGTGAAATACGAAGTGAGACTAATGAATCAGAACGGGAGTTTAGATTGCCTTTATTATGCAGACAGCTTGTTATTTTAAGTCAATATCCTATGTACTACCACATGCAATGGGAGACGTGCTTTCTGCTTCCATCTGTCTTCTTCAAGCGGCCTAACATGATTTTAGGCTTTCTTCAAGGTTGCAGTGCAAGTTTGCTGGGCACTTCCAGCATTTTCTAAATTAAATCAGCACAGAATTACTAACTAAAGTCATTCTTGAAGTTAATAACCTGAAAGATGATCCCAGCCCATGCAAGCTGTGCTCCCCACAACGTCGTGTCTGACTGCTTTTGTTTGCTACAGATAACTGTTTGGCAGAGATGCCTTGCAGTTTGAAGTGCTGGGGCCTGAGTTGTGGGCCCCAAGCTGGAGTTGACCTGTGAAGGAGTCACAACCTAGCAGAATGTTTTGGTTTTCCCACTGGCTTCATGTTCCAGAGGCAGAACCTGGCCCACCTGTGTCTTTGCCCTCACCCTGGTAGTTGTGACTGGGGTGGTGGGTGAGGCCAGGATTATAGCAACCAGAAGCCAATTAGTTGGAGGAGCTTCCTGTTGGGTCTGGCTTCTGTTGGGGCTGGTTGCCTCTTGCTGAGCTCTCTCAGTGGTGTCCTTCCCTGTGGAGGGGCCCTGAGGGAGCCATCTCTGTCTCGTGGGTCCAGCAAGGCGATGCTGGAACCACAGGAGCTTATGGCAGGACTGTCTGAAAGAAGACTTCTGAGGGGATGTTGCTGAGTTCAGTGTTGGCCTGTGTGATCAGGACACTGATGGCAGCATAGAATGATGATGGCTGAACCAGCACAACACAGTTACCCTTGTGCCGCCTCTGGGCTCCTCAGCTCCATGACTGTGTCTTCCATTGACTTGCAGTAACATTGACTACAGGACTGGCTCATGTCTGAGTACAGGCAGGTTGCAGGACAAGGCTGCTGAGTTTCCACTGACCCATTTGTAACAGGAAGGCCTGTGGCCTGCATCCCTCCTGTGTACAGGTCACTGCCTGGGGAATGTCTGTTCTCTCCTAACCTGAGACTGCTGCATGTTCTCCAAACCAGTATGGTACTCCCATATCTGCTTAGGTATCAACTCTGTCCTGTGGCAGGCACCTCCTAGCCTTTATTTGTTCTTCCTACTGCCCAGCCCTGTGCCACCTCCTTGGGTCCTACGCTTGCCAAAGCAGGAACACCCCTACCCCAACTTCAGTAATGATCCAGTGACTCCCAAGCCCATGCCAAAAACCACCTGCCCATAGCAAAGCAGCTTAGGGTCACAGACCTTGAGGTGCTTTATTGCCAAAAGTGAAAAAAAAAAAAGTTAGAAAAAGGAGTTTGCTGCTGTACAAAGACATTATAGGGCATGTGGGATATCTTGCTCAGAACTAGCTCAGTTATTGGTTGAGGGATTATCTCTTTTTAATACAGGAAGGCATAACATTTTACAATTGTACCTTGTGTACTATCAAAAACTGTATCTTCATGAATTCATTTACCCACATGTTCAGAAAACAAATTCACTTAGTGGGGTAATTCTCCTTCCCTGAGCCTTGAATTTCACTTCCTTACCTGCTACGACCTATGGCTTTTCTTTCAATTTGGAAGTAACTGTTTCTGACAGCTCATTATTGCAGTTAGGAATAAGAAATGTCCCATTTGCTTTCAGCTTGTGCTGCTTTTGTGGTATTTATTTGTGAACTTTCTCTTTGAGCTTTTCATGCCTTTCTAGCTAAGCCTTCCATTCCTTGAATGTTTTGGATTCTCTGCCATGGCCAGACTGCACACCATCCACAAACTAAAGGCTTGTATCACGTTACTTCTTTTGCTTGGTAAATTCTATCTGCATTAATCATAGCTTAATTCTGTGCCTCCTCTTTTCAAGATCTGTTCTCTTATCCAAGATACAGGTACTCAGAATTGCAAACCTAGCTCTTCAGTCTTATATCAGTCAAAAAGTCCTCTATGTTTTTCTCTACGTGATTTCTTCTAAAATGCATCTCTCTCTCTCTATGTATTCATACATTTTCAGATAGAATACAATACTCCTCAGATTTCTGCAATACAGTTTCATAGTCAGCCTCCCCTGTCTGGAATATCTGAAAACTATGAAAAAAATTTGCTTCTTCAGAATCTGCTATTATCATAGATAGAGCTACCTCTACCTACCCTCTTTCTTACAGCCTCTGCTTACAGATAGAGAGTTAAGAGCTGTTCTTCAGTTTCACTACTGGTGGGCATTTTTAAAAATCTCCTGTATCTCTGGCATCATGTGCTGTCCATCAATCAAATCACTTGAGCCAAGGATTTTAACAAGGAAATGTTTCCTACTGCATCCAAGTTCCAACAGACCAGCACAGTATATTAGGGCTTTCTGCATAAAACAATAACCCATTGGCCACTTCATACCGGAAACTTCTAAGGCTCCCTACAAGCTCTGTAATAGTAGAACTGTTACATTGTTATTACCTTTTTTTTTCTTCCCCTGAATCTATTCTGAATTAATCTCTATGCTGTTTGCTGGTGGCTTTAAAGTGGTAAAAGAGCTTCACCTCAAATACTACTCTTTCCATTGATACCATTAATACATTTCTTATGGGAAATGGAAACACATGGAAACTTCACAGAAAAATTATGTCTTAAGAAAACCTTCAAATCAATTTTTCACTATTGCTTCCTCATGACTTCCCCACCCCCTGCCCTGGTAACAGCTTGAATGTATATATTCAGAGACTCCTCAAAGGGTTCTTCCAGAGAGGAAACTGTCACTCTATGAAATTGAAGTCTGATGAGTTTTGTCTTCTCAGGAGCTTTTGGTGTGTTCCCACCACTGTTTTTCCCAAAGAAGCAGATAGCTAACATCTATTTATTGCCCCACACAAAGCAAGGGAAAAGAATACCCCTGCCATCTACTGAGCAAGGACTAAGGGCAAGCTAGAATGGCAATTAAATTTTTAAGTTTTATCAAATTTAGTAGATTAAATGTTGCTTATATTTTATCTTTATCTGCAGTGATTTTGAAGCTGTGTGGAGCTTCCTGCTGCTTACCATCTCTGAATCCAGATGTCTGAATCTCACAGAGCATACTCAGGAGCCCTAGTACAATCTAAAGAGTAGAAGCCATTCCATCCTATCCAGAAGTCTGCACAAATGCACTGTGCCAATGTGCATTCACTCATTCGCAACTAACCTTCATTTTTAGACCCCTCTTTGACAGAAAAGCAGGGAACTGCCCCTTGCTAAACCCCACAGTGTAGCAATAGCTCCCTGTTAAAGGGTGGTACAGTCAGTAATCTGCAGGTGGAAGAGTACATAGGAGCAGGCTCTACCCCACCAGAGAGAAAATGCTGCCATTCCCACCCTGGCCCCTGGGAACTGGTAGAGGCCACCAGCTCAGGGCCACAGTGGAAGAAGTCTGGGACATAGTCGGAAGCCTGTATTTCTGTAAATGAGATTCTTGGAAGCACTCCTAACTGAGTCAGGGCAGTCCCTCTCTCAAAGGACACTGGACTTTTGATTCATTTGCCTGAGGCATGTTTGTGCTGAGGAGTCACAGGTGAAAAAAACTGGTACTGAGTGCCAGCAAAAACCTTCTGAAGAAGGTCAAATTAGTGGATAAAGGTTCTTGTGGGATGGGGCTTGGGATGGAAAGACTCTTGAAATATTGATGGAATTTGATGTCAGGTGGAAAACAAAAATAATTTTCATTTTTGGTGGAAGCAAAAAAATAGAGAACATTAAAATTACCCACAGAATCTGTTCCTTCCTAGTTGACAAATCAAATAATACAAATAAATACATACACTAATTCAATCCATTTGACAAATTCCCTGCTCAACACTCAACATTTAACAATTTGAAATAAAAATATAATTTCTTATTATTAAAATCAAAGTAACCTGAGTAGGTGCCTCCTATTTCATACTAAAGGATTATGTCCTGTCTCTTCTTGTTATCACATATCAGAAATAGCAACACACCTTCTACATGTCAGTTTAAAAATAAAAAGGCATGTTTCTTCTGACAAGATTTACATGAGACTTGATTTAAACTTTTTAGGTCAATTCCAGAAATCTGATGCTTCATCCATTATTTTCTGAAAGGAGAAATTCATTATGGTAACTTAGACTACCAAATCTGTCAGATCATGAACAAATCTAAATATAGGCATGGGAATAAATTCAATTATGGGTCAGATTTATAAGTGTAAACTACACTTAATACAGCAGTATTTGACGCCGATTAATTCACAGATAGTTATCTCATTTCAAATACAGTCAGCAGTGACTGTCCGTGCAATGGACACAATGTAAGTGTGCAACCATTAAGTAATATGTATGTTCTATTGAAATAATTTTATTCTGTTTCATGTTTTGACTTTGTTGCACTTGTCCTGGTAAGTAACATTTTTGTTCATGATGTGGTTCAATTATTTTGAAAGCAGTATGTGAAAACCAGTGCGAAAAGAATCTGTGATCAGAGCTAGGAGTAATTTGTTGTAAAGGACTTGGTAAATTTTCTATTTTTTTCCTAATATTCTGTTTATTAATTGGATTTAGATCATGAAACACTAAAAAGATATAATGATATAAAACATTAAGGTGCTGTTAGATATTTTAACACAACAGAGTAATAGGAAATTATGTTTATCTTAAAATATACTTCTGAATGTGGGAGTATGAAATGATAATGCAATTGATTCTCATTTTGTGAAATTGCTTGTTGGTCCAAGGTTGTCGAGGACAATGACAATTGTGGCTAAATCTGTGATTAGGAAGCAGGAGGAAAATGACAGAAAAAATCCAAGTCGACAGAAAAACATTGGAAGAACTGGGGATGGAAAGGCATGTGCATGTGGTATCATCAAGCCAAAAGAAGCATTTTAAGTTGAGTATGTGGGGTGGGAAATTACTGGAGGAAATTAACAGTGACCTGATCTAAGTTCTCCTGGTATAGAACCACACTCATCTCACTGCAAGTTCAAAGTCTGATACGCTGTAAGTCAGTAGCCCCTCCTGATAAACAATGAGCCAAGCACATACTTAAGCAAAGAGAGAGCAAAATGTGGTCAACTATGGACCTGATCCTAGTTTGACCATAGGAAATTCTTGGCACAGAAGTTAGAAAAATGGAAAGTAGAAACAAAAGGAAAAATAGCCTTCTCCATAGGAAACCCTACAAACACAGAAAGTAGAAACACTTGCACCAAGGAACAGAATAAGAACTAACAGAAAAAATGAAGGCAACTTGAAGGAAAGAACAAAGAATGGGAATATTACTTAGAAAAATTTTCTTTTCCCCTTTGGCACAGTCACAAGGGCAAAGTTCCATCAGCCTCCAAAATAGGTAAAATAAACACACATGCTCCAGCTTTCCCCCTTATTTCCATAAAGCATTAGTATTCTATAATTATCCTGTTTGAATAGGAACTCAATTTTTTCTACTTGTTACTTTTTTGTGCCATCCTTTCTTTTGTCCTTCCAATTCTCATACCTCTTAAGTTATTTTTGTTTCCTTTTTCTCTAGTTTATAACAATTCTTTCCCATCCATCCGTCCCACACCCCCCCACCCACCCCGCCCTTTTCTTATTTCCAGACTGGCTTATTGCTATATACTTAGTTTGCATCTTCTCTCTTTTTCTTTGGCCCCTCCTGCTAGCACACAAACACAAAGAACTAAGCAGAAATACTTTTGTTACTTCACCACCATCTCCCGGCTCTGAAAGTTAATGAGCCTTATTGGTGCTAACCAGCATCACCTGGGGCTCCAACCCACACCACTGCTCATGGACACAGAGGCTTTCTAAAGCTGAACCCAGTGCCCTCAATCTCTTTTTCTGGCTGTGCTGTAGGAATGCAGGTTTTTAGCTCAGCCACAGTTATTCCTGACCATGGATGGTTCTGATCTGGACTCTGATATTCCAGCTTGATCTCAGACCTGCTCTCTTGTGATGGACTTGCCCAGCAGTTATTGGACTCAATCTTGTCCCTGTCTTGCAGGTTGATTTCACAGCAAACTTGCCTGATGATCTGGACTCTTGCTTGAAAGTGATAATGATTTCTAGGCCTCTTTTGTTCACCTCACTTGGGTGTTGCAGGATGAGTGATGCAGTGTTGGAAGGGGTTATGCCCCTTGGTTCCTTGTTCCCTGTCCTTGAGGGAGCTGCTGGTCCTTGCTGCTCCTTGACACCTGGGCTGTTGAGTTCTAGGATATTTCTCACCCCCTACAAAACCCAGCTTTATCCTAGAAGTTAAGGAGTTGCTTCCATATTAAAAAAACCCCAAAACCAAAAAAACCCCAAACTCTTCTCTTCCAACTTATTAATACACTTTGGATGCCAAAAATAAAAAAGCTCACCAGAATTTTTTAAAAAAACAACAACTGGTTCCTTAAGGGAACCCTGCTGATAGTTTTTTACATGCACAGTGAAGAATGCTTATGCACCTGTATGTGGGGTAGGAATCTGATACATTATGCTATTCTACTTTATTGGCTTGAGCCTGCCAGTGACGTCCTGTAGCACTTGCTGTGAGCTACTGTACATGTCTTTCAAAGTCAAGCAATCCTATCTTATTGTCCGCAGCATATTTGCTATAAGTACTTGAGATGAGTTGTTATCTCTGACCCACTGTATATGATGGGAAAGACAGACTTGACAAATGAAGAGCGAGCTTTGACTTTCTTTCTGACAAATGAAGAACACAGACTGACAGCCAAATGAGAAATCCATTCTAGTCTCCTTTTAAAATGGATGAACCTGTCAGTAATCTTCTTGGTCAGATAAGAATTACCAATAAGTCTGAACAGATAGCCTACCAAAGTTTAATAAATAAACTTAACAGTACAGGGGAAGAGGTAGTGTTATGCTGATGCATGGTGAAGAGCTCCTAGAGGTCAGCCTTGTATGTATGGTGCCAGGTGCCAAAATAAGAAGCATGCTGGCTTTTAAAAATGCAATTGTAACTTCAGAAATCATTGAAGTGGAATGTCATTTTGAGAACCTGTTGACTGTTTTCTGGAAGGTGTTCACTGATGGGACACAAGCCACTTTGCATAGCTTCTGGCAAGTTTGTGACATAGCTGCTGAAACGTTGAAAGTGAACAAAGCTGGAGTAAGGCAGCTTTCACAAAAGTCCATCAGTCCTGGCCCGTGTGACATCCTTGAAAGGATGCAGGGAATAGGCTGATGCTGTTACTCAATAGTGCAAAGCAATTAATTGGAAAAAAAAAAAAAGTGCTCATCACTGTCATCTAGAGATACATATTTACCAAATTCTCACAGAAAGGACTGTTATGACTTAAGTGGCTGCAGTATAAATGAATGCTGAAAAAGTTAGTTATGATATCCCTCCATAAAACCACTTACAAGTCAAGGTATCAGAAGTAATCCTTAATAATTTGAGCAGTCTTGACAGGAAGCAGACACTTAAATACAGCCGTGACTCTGGACTAGTGATCACAAGAGGCACTTCTTCTGATAGAGGGTAGAAACTTTCATATTAATAGGGAATTTAAGATAACAGCCACTTCTCTGCTGAAGGAGAAGGGATTTCCCTCCGTAACTCCATCATTTGTCTGCCTGGTTTCCAGCTCAGCTGCTCTGTCTCAGCCTGGAACAAAAGATTTGTTCATAAGTGCATATTATTAGCCTGGTTTATGTTAATTCAAGTTGGTATGTAAGATTCTTTCCAGATCTATCACAATGCTAATAATTTGAGAGGAAAAATATGACAATGCATATCATATTTCCATTAATATTTAGTCAGATATTTAAAATCCCTGACAGTTGAATCAAACTCCAGTCAAATAGCAAACACAAATCATTCAACATCACAGAGTATTAGGAATGTTTGGCATTTTAAACGCATGTAGGCTAGTATAATACAAACATTTTAAAAGAAGCCTTTGAAAATAATTGGCAAAATGCATAAAAATATTAACAAAACTATTGATAAGATCATATGACTATTCAGGTTCGTCATCTAGTCTGAAATGTTTCATTTCAGTGCTGTTTGATATTTTTTCAATTCAAAAGGCTATGTTATCTTTTATTGCCTGGTCACATTTTTGGAATTCCAACATCACAGACTTGTGAAATACCTTCTTTCACAAATGTAGTAAATCATACTGTTATAAAGCATGGAACATATTTTTCTATCCTGTTTGTACAACAGAAAATAAAGTTGCATGGCTACACCCCTTAACCAGTAATAGGTAATCAGGAGATCATTTCTTAAAAGGCATAGTGTGAAATAATCGGCATATCTGTGACCTCTGAGGACTTCCCCAACATCTTGAAGTGCTATTTATTGCTTGGGCATCCATATTAAATTTGAGAGTCTATATTAAATGGAAGTTTTGACTTGCTGTGTGAGAAGTGCCCAATAATGTCCATAACCTGTGAAATGGTGATTGGACTCCCATCACACCTGGGCATGATTCATGGACTTTACCATTTTCAGGTGAAGCAGACAAAAACCTAGACAAGAGGGACAGTTAGAGGATCTCAAATGGATTTAAATTTGAGATAGTATTTTTTAGAAAAATCTACTTATTACCTGAAATTAACTTTCTAACTTCCACTAATAAAAATAGCACCTGCATGTACCACTAGCACAAAGAGAAAGACTGGCATCAGGCCTCTTTCAGACATATCACTAACATGTACCATTCAGTTGATGCTTGGTGATTTAGAGAGGATTTCTTCATAATGTCCCTGTCCAGGTAAAGGAGGAAAGGGGGAGGAAATATTTCAGTTGGAAGGGACCTACAACAATTAGCTAGTCCAACTACCTGACCAATTCAAGGCTGACCAATAGTTAAAGCATGTTGTTAGGGGCATTGTCCAGGTGCTGCTTTAACATTGACAGGCCTGGGGCATCGACCGCCTCTCTAGGAAGCCTGTTCCAGTGTTTTGACCATCCTCTTGGTAAAGAAATGCTTCCTCATGTCCAGTCTAAACCTTCCCTGGTGCAGCTTTCAACCGTTTGCACATCCTATCACTGGATCCTGGGGAGAAGAGATCAGCACCTCCCTCTCCACTTCCCCTCCTCAGGAAGCTGCAGAGAGCAATGAGGTTGCCCCTCAGCCTCCTTTCCTCCCAACTGGACAAGGGCAAAGTCCTTTGCTGTTCCTCACAGGACAGGCCTTCCAGCCCTTTCACCAGCTTGCTGCACTTCTCTGGACACATTCAAGTACCTGAACATCCTTCTTGAACTGTGTAGCCCAGAACTGCACACAGTGCTCATGGTGAGGCTGCACCTCATCTTGGGTACAGCGTGGTTCTGGGGGAACGGTACTAAGCAGCAGTGGAGATCTGCAGACATCGTTGCCAGGTTGAGAGGGCAGTAAGTTGCTCTTCAGCCAGGTCTACCCTGGAGCAAAAATTTTAAAGAGATACTACTGGCAGGCAAGGGTTCATGGTGACCTGGTTCATATTCTCACCAGTGTAAGGACATTGAACACACTATGCAAACTGAACTTTTAATCTCTCTGCCTCAAAGATTGCTTTGCTGCACTGTCAGTGTACATGATTTGTGTGTTTCATAATGAACCAAACACAAAGTATGTCTTCCTCTGGACTGCCTGAATGAAAACGAGAGGAAAGCTGCCCAGCATTAACCGTTTGCAGCAACAGTGACACCCTGAAGCAACATAATGACCTGTGAGGAATGATTTTGTTTATGTCAGTTGAGATGCTCAGCCTCAATAACCTTTCTGACTACCTTTGGGTTTTGATCAATTTAGACAATTATCTATAATGTGTGTATACTGTCTTCTGGAAAAAGGATTTCTACAGGAGCTCTTTACATAATAAAAATATCTGATTTTAACACTTGTCATGATTTTCATCCATTTAAATGTACGTTCAGGCTGTAAAACCAACGGCTTCCCAGCATGCAAATGACTTGAGTGCCAAGTTATGCTTGTAAATCAGACATCAAATATGCAGATCCTGTGACGACATGGCAACCAAAACGTGCGTTTTAAAAAGATACGCTGGCATTTAAGCACTTTGCACTTAGGTGTTTCCAGATACCGCCAGTGTGTGTGCTTTCCATAATCAAACTACAAAGCCGTTCATCAAGGGTCATTTTTTCCTGGAGAAGTGGAATTAAAAATAATAGGTCTGTACAAATTTGGAAAAGTCAATAGGGGCACGGAGTTATAATTGACAGTAAAAGCTGCCCTGATATTACTGGGCACATGTGGCTCGAGGAACTGGTAATGCTCAGAGCCTCATGCTCCATACTGGATGGACCTGTGTTTTACAGTAAAGTGGCACTTCTGCAACAGTGCAAAATTATTCATAAATATTAGAAGCCAATGAGAGTTCATCTAAATATATGTTAACTGAGATGCAGTTTCTTGAAAATGAACTGAAATTAAAGAAAATATTTAATAACATAATGTATAAAACATTACCCCCACTTTAATGTATAAAACATTTCCCCCACTTAGTTATTGCAGAAATCAGGGCTCCAAGCAGCACAGGGCGTATTTCCAATGTCTTTACTCCCCTTTGTGTGGCTGTGAATAATTTTGTATATATTTGATTTCAAAAAGGAGAGATATGATCTAAATCCCATAAACTCTGGGGTTCAGTCATTACACTGCTGAACAATTTGGTTCACAGAAGAAACTGGAGTAGAAACAGGCAGAAGCTGAGCCTGCACAGAGACAGAAGTTGATCTTCTTTCTCCAGCGCCTGTGAGGAACTCACTAAAGGAACTGCATCCTCTTATTTTATTTCTACTTCATATGAGAGATTTGGCAAGCTCATTATTCCTCTACTTCCTCTGCTGCAAACCCATAGGAAGCACCTTTGTCACTGGAGGAGGGAAAAGAGTTCAAATACAGGACAACGAAATTGTTGTTCAGTTCTGAGAACGTCTTTTTCCATTTAAAGAATGATTAATTTAGCAAAGATGTTCCAGTTCCAGCCAACACCTGGGTTCAAAATATTTTACCTGCTCCTCTATTTCAGCTGATAGTGACGGGGAAGCCAGAGCACAGAGACAACTGGTGTGTTCCTGAGAGCCCCTCTAGGGGTGCTCCAAAGGTGCCTGCAAGACCAGAGCCACTTTCTCACTGCAGAATGGAACCGAGCACTCCACATCCCCTGCCGTTTTACACCAGTGCCACAGTCTCGGGGGGTGTGGCCCCCATAATGTGTTCAGCCAGGCTGCCTGCAGTCCACCCATAGACAGCTGGTTCATGCACTGTCCTCCCTGTGGGTACCAAGGCCAGTATTTAAGACCGACCGTTACGTACCCTGCTACCTCCACAACTCTCATTCCAGGCGGCTTCATCTACTGCCAGGTATCAAAACCCAATACTAGTCTGAGTGTCTTTCTTAGCATTGTTCCAAACTGGAGCACATCCTTCTACTATTCACTAGGTGCACTCCTGCTTATCTCCCCGTCACAGTGGTGCCGAAGCACAGCTTGCGGATCAGTTGCAAATTGTGGATCCAACAGCCTGGCCTGCGCTTGCTCTCATCATTTCTGGGATAATGCCAATTCACAACTACAAGTCGTAAGCAGACGTTTTTACTTACAATTGCTTATGGCACTGTAGATGGAACCAGAATACTCTTCAAAAGCTCATTTATTTCTCCGCGCTTAAATTCCCCACTCTTTTTTTTTTGACTCCTTTCAATCTAGACAATGGGAACGTGAAAAGGTGGTGAAAGTTTTTATCTGCATCCGCTTAAAAACAACTTTCCCATGATTTATTTTTAGCGAGAGTATTTCTGGGGGTGATAAGTCGGGTAAAACCTCGCTTCTGTAACACCTAAATGTTTGCTGGGTTCCGTCAGCTGCTGAAGACAAATGTGACCCTCTCACAGCCCTCACCAACACAGTGCTGCGAGCGGCTCCCACTCGGGCTAAGAGCGGCCGCCCCGGGCTGGCGCGGCTGCCCCTGCGCCACGCGTCCGCCCGAGAGGCAGGGCTGGGGCCGCTTGCACTGAAAATACGCGTGTCACGAAAACACGCGCAGTTCTCAGCCCCCCAGGCTTGTCGCTGGTGCTTTGCTCAGTGACAGCG
>VZZY01008439.1:23976-288543 GCA_013400335.1 Eurystomus gularis
AGGGAGGAGGGGATGTGGAGGAGAGAATTTCGTGGGGAGTCAGGCATGTTTGCAAAGCCTTATTTTCCCTTCTGCAGCCTCAGCATCATTCCGGACTGCTCCTTTTTATCCCAAGGATGTAGCTAGCTGATGAAAGTGGGGAACTACTCTTCCTTAGCACTGCATGCTTGGGAGCCACAGCAACAGCAGGAAAAAAAAAAGCTGCTCTTTTTTCCTTTGCCCCCTCCGCCTCCCCCCATTCCCTCCTCCTTTCTGTTTTGTTGTTGTTTTGGGGTTATTGTTTGGTTGGGTTTTTTTCCGGGGGTGGGTGGGGGAGAGGTTATTTGTTGTTGCTGTTTGGGTTTTTTGTTTTCTTTTTTTTTTTTTTTGGTGTGTGTGCGCCTGGTTTCTGTTTTTCAGCAATACACAGGGGACTTGGAAAGAATTGCATGTGATGTGGGGGGAGCGAGTGTGCGTGTGCACGTGTGTCCTGAGAGAGTCTGTGTGTGTGTATGTGCGAAGTGCATTTGTATTTTGTGATTATGGGATGATGAGCGATAAAGCTTCCAAAGAGCCACTGTACGCAGAGCAAGGACCGTGGGAGAGGCTGCTGATGGAGAAACCTGTCAGGGATGCAGGGAAAGCTACGGAGCTCTCCACAGAGTTCAGTCCCTTGTGCTCCAGGACATCTTTCCATAGATCATTACTGGCACCTTCAATGGCTCTACAATGGCTCTCATTCCTGGCCTCTCAGTAGAGGGGTGCCAAGAGGGAAAACTTTAGGGTTATCATGAATTGATAGCGTTTCTGTTCCTCCAGCAGCCCCAGACTGTTATTCCAGGGATAACGGGGGAAGTAGTATTGTGATCCAGAGCAGTGCTGGATCATTTGCTGTCACATATGCTGCTCAGTGAGAAAAAAGAGATGAAACATTATTAGTTTGGCGAGCCAGCAGAAGCATTGCAGCCTGGTTTACTTCCCAATTCCGAAGTTGTTTTAGTGTTTTTCTTTCTTCAGCTGTTCAGCTAACTGTTCCTATTGACAACAGAAATGTGATTCTACAGTAAAACAGTCTACTGTAAGTCTGCTAGGGAACTGCTTATTATTCAGAGGCAATCGAGTAATTATTTATCTGTTTAATGGATTTCCCCCCATTCTTTTAGGGTCCTTTCAACTATGTGTTTTACCTGTATGTGTGAAGTAAGGGAATATAAATTTTAGTTGCATTTTAACAAGGGGTTAAGGCATAACTTGCAGGGTGCCATTTGCGAAGTGTCACTTAATATGAAGCAAAATAAGAGCCCCTAGCTCTTTTTCATGGATTTTTCACATCTCCCTTACTTGTTTCAAAACAAGCAGGTGATTTTTACTTAAGAGCTTGGAAGGAAATCTGGCTTCACAATGCTACACAGTTTCAAATATTCAGAGCTCAAAATCATTACACTTGTCTGACTGTGAAACCTGAGTTTGTTTATGAAATTTCATGGATCCAAAGTACATGAAAGAGCACTTTGTATGCATAGTTTTCTAACAGGTTGAATCATTTTTTGCATCTAAAAGTTTATAAATGTACCAAAAGGGTTGCTGTTGTTTGTGTTTGGAGGCCTTCATGCTGTATGGATACGGGAACATTGATGCTGCCTGTCTAGTTAATGCGATTCCAAAATAACCTATCTTTCTACGTGCTGCGTAGATGACGTTCGACACAAATGAGCAGTCCTGGAAGTAGTCTTGTGGTATCAAGAGTCATTACAGCATTTATTTTTCTTGTTAGCCTAAATTAAAATATTTTGCACAAGTTTGCCTTGGGATTTTTTTTTTCTGCTGTGGCTGGCTGATGTTGTGAAAGCAGGAAGCATGCTTTGAGTGAGTTGTGTCATTCCTAATGCTTTATAGCAGCGAGGGGAGAGACACCTGATGTGCTTTGTCCATCATCCCTGAAGGTATGCAGGAGTGAGAGAGATGGAAAACCAGCACAGTGCTCTAGCAGTTTAAATAAATAAATAAGGGTGATGCATGTTGGCTTGTCAGCTGCTGCTCTGCTGAACCCTGACTACTGGCTAAACACATTTTCTTGGTAAGCACTGTGATGTGATACAGTGCTTCCGATTTGATAGAGTTTGCTGGTGAAGTCACATGTGGGCCAGGAGAGCTCTTGTTCTGTTGATAAAGATCATGTCTCCTCATTTTAATCTAGAGAAGGCTGAAATATCCACAGCTCCAACTGAAGTCACTAGGAGTTACTTGTGTTCAGCACTCGTCAGGATTTTTTCCAACAGTTCAGGATTTAGGATATTTCCAAAAGATACAGTTGCCAACAGATCTGTAGTGTTTAATTTTGTTTTGATTTTACATGGGGTGCATATAGTATGTTTACAAGGAAACATTTGCTTTGACTACAACAACACTAAAATGTGTCAGGAAATGGAAAACTTTTAGCATTGTTTTTCTCATGGGCTTTTAAAGAGAAATATATTGGTATTCTTTAGCTGTTTGTGAAAAAGCAGTGTTCATTTTACAAATCTGTTCACTAGGTTCCTTACGCTGGTTGATTAGCTATTGAAATTGGTGAAGGAAAAAAAAAAAAAGATGGAATGTTTGTACAAAAAAAAAAAGCAAGTCATGTGTTTTTTTTATCATAACAACTGACAGACCAGAGTGCTTTCAGCTGGACATGAAAGTGCTGAAGCAAGGTTAATGTTGAGTTTGATCTGGTGCTTGTTACCTATTGACATGAATGGCAGCACACCAACAGTTAGGTTATTTTTTAACTTACTAACCTCAATTAAACATCCCTTTAATTTATGTTTTGAGGCTTGGATAAAACCTGAAACCTTGGATTTATTCACCTCTAGAGCCTTTTTTTTGCTCATGAAGCAAGCCTTATAAAGCTGTACTGCTATAAACAACGTAATGGAGGGAGACTTCAGAAGTCACTCTGAATTTGTGGAGCATATTGCTATAAAAGTAAGGTGGGATTTCTCTCTACTGTTAGCCAACTGAAATTATTTTCTTGTATTATTGCACTTTATTATTCTGTAATATCAGTCTAAAATACTTAGGAGTTTTTATTCTCTGGATGTGGTGCTTCCACAAGTGAAGAATGTGCATATTTTGTCTTGTCCTAAACCACAGCTACCCATCAATTCCAGTAGCATTTCATTGCAGGGCAAAATTGCTATTTCATTTGGACATACTGAGGAAGCTATATTGATCACGGATTTTCTTAAATTTTTAACAAAGGAAAAGAAAACCGTTGTAGTTTTTTGGGGATGAGGTGTAGCGGTATTAGCTATATCCATGCAGAATGCAATCACAGTATACGTTAAAAAGCAGTAGCAGAATCTATCCAAAAACAAATGAATCCATTTTTCTCTGTAAATCCCTCTTTCTTTACTAGTTTTAAATGGTACTATGTGTGTGTTTCAGTCTAAGTGTATATTTGTAATTTTAAAATGTTTAGATGAATGACTTTTTATTTGCATTTTTGTCTGCTAGAAATACACTTTTTGTAACAAAACAGATTTTTTTTCTGCTACACTTGCTTACATATAGACAAAAATTAGTGTTTTCCTCCTGGGAGCCATGCATAACTCTGAAGTGCCAGGTGCTGAACAGAGCTAGAAGCAGGTACCTTCACAGCCTCCGTGACTGTGGATGAGCGTCAGGGGTGACAAGTGCTTGGGCATGGCAGGAAAAGGAAGAGTGTGGCTTGTTGGGAAGCAGAGTATCTGACTACCTGGTGCTGGAGTGGCTGTGTGCTTCAGGGCTAAAATAGCAAGTTGCTTCCCCACCCTTAAAGGTATTAAACTCCTCTATGTTGTGTTCTGTGTTCAGTGATCTGCTTGGTTTTCCCTTTGTATTAGAGTAGATATGGAAGACTTAATTACAGTCTGGTAGTGCTAACAGCTCTCTGATGACAACTGTTTGTAGGAAGTCAAATGGAAAATAATTGTGGAGAGGAATCTCCAGCTACAGTGCTGCTTCTTTGTGGTAGGCTTTCATTTACACGAGTTGCTGGATTTGCATCCAGCTATCCCTACTTGTGTGTGTAGGCTGGAGGGTGCTTTGTGTGGAGAAAGTGTTTGTAAGAAGGGGAAAAAGAATATTATTGTTAACTTTGGACAACACAATGTAACAGCTCCACCAACTCAAACGAGATGCAAGAATAGCTTTGTATTGCTACAACACCAATGACATTGTAGGCAAAACATTCAGAATTTGCTTGATGTGAATACAAGATTTCATACTCCGTGAAAGAAGTTACGTTTTTAAACATAATTCAAAGGTAATGCTCTTTTCAGAATGAGACTCAGTAAATCATGACCACCCTTGTCCTGCGAGATTTGTTTGAAGCAGCCCAGTTAATTCCTGGTTAAAGTGGGATGGGGCCAGTTTCTTCCATCCGATCCACTACTGGAACTCCATGGTTATAACTGGGAACCTATTCCAGTGCTGCAGTGGTATCAGTAACAAAATTTAAGCTTTGTTTATAGGGCAGAATATATAACATACTGTTGATTTCTGCCAACAGGCAATGCTTTTAACAGGGTGTATGAATCCAGTCATTTTGATTATGGATCTGTTTACCTCGCAACATTTATGACTTTCTCATCTATGTATTAGATATATTCAAATGCTGTGGATATTTAATAGGCTATAAGGAAGCAAAATGCTTATATTTAAATGATAGATAAAATCTTTAATTTCTTCTTCAAATTTTTTTTTTTTTTTGAGGTATGGATGGCTCAAGAATGCACCTTTGCTTAAAAATATTTACAAAAAGGTTTGTTATTACTAATTTTTGACAGTTTCTTCTGCATACCTTTAAAAAAATGTTTAGTTTCATAATGAGGTTTTACGATAGGCCACTAAGGTGTGATGAGAACTTAGCCTTCTTAATGACTAGTTGTTATCATACTTTCATTAATGTAAATGACATATATAGTGATAAGGTCTTTTTCAAACTTACTGGCACTTTGCCTATAACAGTATCTTTTATAATGAGTCGTCTGGAGCTCCCATGAAGTTTGGGGTTTTTTGTTTTTTTTTTTCTTTTTTTGATTGGCAGTGAAAAGATTAAAATCTTAGGCAAATCAAAGTGGCAGTTATCTGAGCTCTAGTAGAATAAAATGGTCATGCGTGTGTGGTTCCCTTGTCAATTATAAGGGATATCACTCACCTGGGTGAGTTCAGTATAAAACATTGTTCTGGTTTCACTGGGTCAGAGTCATAGGCCAGCCATAGTCTGCAGGCCATTAGCAGTTTGGAGTCAGCCAGGGCAGCTGACCCAGGTTGGCTCACAGGTGTATCCCAGACCATTAACATCATGCTCATTGCAAAGTGGGAAGTTTGCTGAGAAGGGAGAGCCTCCTGCTTGGGCTCCAGCTCCTCCTGCCCCTGCTTCTCCTCCTTTTCGTGCTCCCGAGGACTGCGTTCCTGTTTGTTGTGACTGCTGCACCTTTGCTGAGCTGAGTGTAACTTTGTATACTTTATAGTGGTATTAGTTTTGTTGTTTTGTTAAATCTGTTTTCATTTCAATCCATGGGTCTTCTCTCCTTTTCTCAATTCCCTTTTGTGGTTGAAGAGGAGTTATTGGGTGATAGAGCAACTGCTAGAGTTTAGGCCTAGATATGGGCTAAACATAGAGAAGCACTTACAAGCCAGCCTGAGCAGTTTAAATAGCAAAATACCTGAGCAGTTTAAATAGCAACACCTTTACATCATGACAGCATGGTGAAAGACAGGGAGTATCAGCTGGGAAGTAAATAGGGCCCTGAGCTGGGTTTAGAAGACCCATCAGGAAAAACAGTAAAGTCTGTCTTTCTGGAGAAGTCAGCACATGGCCATGAGCTTCCTTGGGCTTATGGGTTGTTTCTGTACATGACAAAGTCCCAGTGGCTTTCCAGCAGTGCAGAATCCTAATTCGATTTATATAATCCAGTAGAGGCTGTAAGAGAGGCAGAAAGGGAGAACTTTGCAAGTGTAATACTTACATTTAGATAAGAATGTGAATGGTTTCTTCTCCTGTTGTGATACCAATAGAGAAAGAAGTGTGTTCTGTTTCATTTTTGTACCTTTTGAAAAGGCTTATACCTTTTGACTTATGAACGGGGAATGATTTAGACTAGAAAAATATGGAAATTCAGTATTAAGATTTATCTTGCACTTAACCATTACAAAGGCATAGTCTGTGTCTTGGGAGTTCTTGTTGCAGCAATGCCAAACATCTCCTGAAGTGGCACTGAATGTGGGGTTTGTGTGATGCTTTTCCTACCTGTAAAATGGGGTAGTATAGTTAAGGCTAAACAACAATTCCTGTTTGCGTTAAATAGTTCATTGACTTCAGTGGGATTGCTTGCTTAAGTGAGAGACTCAGAAACAGGCCCATAGAACACTGAAAACAGGGAAGGTGTGAAGTATAATAATTATTACTGTTATCTCAGGGAAGCTTATCTTGTATGAGGTGGCTCATGTTTTAGGCAGCCTGCATCACTAGACCAAAATCCCTTGCCACTTGCACTTGATTTTTGCAAAGCATCACTGCTCGATGCTGTAGCATGATGAAATAAGTTGAGATGTCAATCTATGCGCAAGAAATTATTTTGTCTATATTTGGATTTTTACCTAATATAAAAATACTTTATTAATTCTAGCAGCAGGTAAATACTTCATATATAAGTCTTTACATGTAACAGATGAGACACTAGTGAGGCACTGGAACAGGCTGCCTGGAGAAGTTGTGAATGCCCCCTCCCTGGAAATGTTCAAGACCAGGTTGGATGGGGATCTGAGCAACCTTCTCTAGTGGGAGGTGTCCCTGCCCATGGCAGGGCGGTTGGAACTAGATGATCTTTAGCGTTCCCTTCCAACCCAAAGCAGTCTATAGAATCTATGTTACAGACATCAAGTAATGAGCCCTCACAGCAACCACCCCTTGAGTTTTGTAGTACACAGACAACATTTTAAACAGCAGTAGTAGTAAAATGAGAGACCAGAAGAGGATAATTTGTCACTTCTTTTCTTTTTATAGTTAGCTTTCAGTGGTAATGCGTGGTAGAGACTATAAAAGAATTGTAGATTTGACTGTTTCTAGCCGCTGGCTTAGCTTTAAGACTCCTTATGCTTTTTGAGTGGGGATCGGTGTATTAGCATTTGGGATTGGCAGGACTCCCCTGCCTGGCAATACAGAAGATCTGGGAAGGGGAGAATTTGTGGTTCTTTCAAGTCTGAAGGTAAAATCTGCAGTGCCATATGGATAATACCAGATCATCCACTCCTCTGAGATCTTTCCAGCACATATTGCAAAGGCAAGCTCAGACTAGATCTTTGTGGCCAAAATCTTAAAAGCAGCTTCTAAATTCGCGCTCTTACTCAGATTTTGCTTCTGTGTGGCACCTGCATGTGCTGCAAATGTAAGCGGTGGGAGGCAGAATTTGGGATAGTAAAGTACCTGGAATCAAGGAAAGAATTTAGCAAAAGGGTACAAAGTACATTTATAAGCAAACATGTAAAAAAGCTAAGTATGAGAGAGTCCTTAAGAGAGGATGGAAAATAGAAAGGCATTGAACAGAGATGGAGTTAATAAGACTTAACAATGCCAGAAATAAAAAGCATAAGACAAATGTCAAGAGATCGAGGCTGGACTGGAAGAGAGACAGCACAACTAATGGTAGAAGGCAAAAAGACAGCTGAGAGGGAGCTGTACTCTATAAATTTAATCTATAGTTTCAAGATTAGGTTAAATTGGTCTAAATTCCAGCTGCTTCTGCAAAGGCAGTTCTGCACACTCCTCCTTCCTTCCCCTGAATGATGTGCTGCAACTGGTAATGTGAAAAAAAAAAATTAATCCAGATCAGATCCTTGATCCAGCTGACTAACTTCTCATATTAACATTACAGCTGCCTCGAGACAAAGAGGTGGGGGGTGGATATAGGAAAGTGCACCATAAAACTGACTTACGCTCATGATGGATCTGTGTTCTTGTTTTGAAAGTCCTGGTGAGATTCTGATTTAGAAATTATTTAGAAGAGAGGCTGGCTAGGAAGACTTGGGAGTAGTAACACAAAGAAAGGAAGAAGCTGCCTGGGACAGTATTTATAGTGAGCAGTTTAGATGGCTGCGTGCAAAGAAAAAAAAATGCTTGAAACAAGAGGCAAAATCAAGCATTTAAAGGTTACAAAAACTGGTATTTATGTTGCCTGTTTATTTAATTCAGCATCCATAGGCACATCTGCTGATGTAGTCTTTAATTATACGATCAAGTGAGGCTTTTTTTCCCTTGGGACAGTTTGCGGAGCAGCAGGGTGGCAGAGGCTCCAGGAGCACCATACCCCTCATGAGTGGCTACTCTGTCCCTCATGGCTCCTGTTGAGCAGAGCAGTGCCTGTGACTTGAGAACTACTTCACCTTATTGGATCATGAGTCACAAAATCAAGTGCTCAGCAGTCCCACTGGCAGCTCCACCCTTCCCTCTCACAACCATCGTGTTCTTCTCCTTCATGCACCTCAGCATGTTTCATACTGACTTGTAGTGCTTTTCAACAGTCCCAAAGAAAACGTCTTTCTGCCTCTTCTTGCCTCATAGATGCACCTGCAATGTGCTATACACATGCAATATGTGTTAAGCTTACTTTTAAATGATAACGTCTGCTTCAAGTTTCTCTTGAAGAAGAAACAGTATGGAAAAATAAAAATAAATTCAGAATAAAATGCCTGCAGAGAAAAGGAGGCAAAGATTAGAATGTTTTGTAATAAATGAAATAAAAGGCTGTTAGGTCTTATTGGCTTTTTAATGATTTTTTAAAAATATTAAATGAGGAAATTAGATTATGCACAAATACACACACACAGAACTACATTATGGCTTCCACTCATGAAGTGCTGGGGCCTGAGTTGTTGGCCCCAAGTTGGAGTTGACCTGTGATCGAGTCACAACCCAGCAGAATGTTTTGGTTTTCCTATTGCCTTCATGTTCCAGAGGCAGAACCTGGGCCACCTGTTTCTCTGTGGCTCTGCCCTCACCCAGGTGGTCGTGGTTGGGGTGCTGGGTGAGGCCAGGATTATATCAACCAGGAGTTAATCAGTTGGAGGAGCTTCTTGTTGGGTGTGGCTTCTATTGAGGCTGGTTGCATCTTGCTGAGCTCTCTCAATGGAGTCCTTGCATGTGAAGGGCCACAGAGGGAGGCATCTCTGTCTGTTGTGTCCAGCAGGTGATGCTGGCACCACAGTGGGCAGTGGAGGAGCAGGACCTGCAGGAACCTATGGCAGGGTTGTTTGAAGGAAGACTTCTGAGGGGCTGTTGCTGAGTTCAGTGTTGGCCTGTGTGATCAGGACACTGATGGCATCATAAAATGATAATGGCTGAACCGGCACAACAATTCATTGAAGGAAAGGGTTGAAAAAGAACAGTTTACCCAGCCCTGTGAGAAATAAGGTACTGGTAGATGATGTCATGCTGTCTAGACTAGAATAAAATATGTATTTTAAAAAATCTTAGCTAACTTATTTAAATAAAATATTTTAAAACTCTAAGAAATCACAAGTGCTAGTTGATGATCTTAGATTTTACTTTGATCATGTTCTATGAGTTCTGGTGTCTTTTCATAACACATTTTAAAAATGCTTATTTTTACTTCTTTAAGCATACCTATAGAGAATTGCATACTCATAGGAAGATATGACTGATTCTTCTGGGTTATCCGGTTCAGTCCCTTGCTCTTGCAGACAAGATATCATATAATTCCTTTCATGTACTGATCAAACTCCTTCTTACAACTATTTAGGGAATTGTTTTAGTTCCCATACAACCATTTGGAGGCTATTTCAGTATTCTCATTTCTTTTCCACTAAATATCTTCATGGCCTGCTTATATTATTTCATTCTTGGTCTAATTGTGTGCTTGAGCTTCAATGGCCTTTTCTGCAGCGTTTACTGCCCCAAAGTATGGAGCAGTCCTGCTTTCTCTCTTCCTGTGCTAGGCTTAAAAACTAAAGTTCTCACCTGCCAGTGTTCACTTCTGATGAGGGCTCCTAAATTCTTGTGGGGGATAGGCAGTGGTGTAAAGTCAGACACAATAGGGTTCTGGTCATGCTCCTCATTCATGTGGTGATTAATCTTAAACCAGTCTACAGTATTGATCTAAAGAGAGTGAATGGTGTGTCAAGTGCCTTACACACATTTCTCTTTGGGGATAGATTTGGTCTTTCCATGTGTAGTGCTCTACAGGGTTTTTGCAGACTCATTTCCATTTGGCTTAGTTCTGGTTTCTTACTATAAATAGTTCAAGACAGAAGGAACCTTTGTTTATAGTTTGAAAAAAAAAAAATCCTGTTTCTCCTTTTGGATTAAATTTCATTGCTGAGAATTGATACTTTAACATTTAAACAGATAAAATATTATAAGCATTAATCTAAGCCACTATGCTCTACGCAAACTTATTTTCAAACCAGACTATCTAATAGTCCTAAACATGAATGCATTTGATTTCATGTGGAAAAAGGAGCATGTGTATTTTTTATTTGTTCCTTGAAGTATAATATAAACAGAGGACATGAAATACAAGTGGATGTCCTTTTTATGTTTCAAGAATTTACTTGAAATGGCTTTATTTTGAAAAGTGAAGGGTATTATTGCTGGCGTGGCCTCACCTTGAGCACTGTGTGCAGTTCTGGGCCACACAATTCAAGAAGGGTGTAAAGGTCCTTGAATGTATCCAGAGGAGGGCAACAAAGCTGGTGAAAGGGCTGGAAGGCCTGTCCTGTGAGGAACCGCAAAGGACTTTGCCCTTGTCTAGTTGAGAGGAAAGGAGGCTGAGGGGCAACCTCATTGCTCTCTGCAGCTTCCTGAAGAAGGGGAAGTGCAAAGGGAAGTGCTGATCTCTCTTCCTGGGAGGCATGGGAATGGTTCAAAGCTGCACTAGGGAAGGTTTAGACTGGACATGAGGAAGCATTTCTTTACCAAGAGGATGGTCAAAACACTGGAACAGGCTCCCTAGAGAGGCAGTTGATGCCCCAGGCCTGTCAATGTTAAAGAAGCACCTGGACAATGCCCTTAACAACATGCTTTAACTTTTGGTCAGCCTTGAATTGGTCAGGTAGTTGGACTAGCTAATTGTTGTAGGTCCCTTCCAACTGAAATAGTCTATTCCAGTCCATTCATGATATTTTTCTGTTTGCTTTTTCTATTCTCAAAAAAACAGAGTAAAGTCATGATATTGAAGCTTTAAAATTGTTGGCAACTTTAAAGTCATTGCTCCTATGTGTGAAATATTTTAACTGGTATTTCACACAGAAGGGTGAATGCTCTACAGTTAGATTGATATGACTGTCACTGTCTTTATCAAGTTTGGGTATATACAAACTATTTTATACATTACTATGTTGCACAAGTGTTAGTATTTACCTAATGTGGAATTATTGCATTTGTCATTTTAAAAAACTCCCACCTTCCTATATTACTTATCATTAATCTTCTGCCAGATACAGTGGGTAAGATACAGTTCTGTTATTTATTAGATATTTAAAAAACCACAATAAATAGTATCTATTACAACAATGCTGCAATAATACTACAATAAGCAATATCTAAAACAGTAAAATCCCACAGTGAACAGACAATTCTTTCTGCTTTCTCCGGGGCCCGTTGACATTTGCCTCATCTGCAGCATGACTATGCATGTTATCTGCAAAGTGTTAGTTCATTAGTAATGAGCAACCTTTAATCGTGGTGTAGCCATCCCCTTTATAGGAAAGGGTGTGCGTCACAGCATTGAGGTTTGTGTATATCTACATGGGCAAGTGACTTCACTTACTGGATTTGTCCCATTTAACCTAGCGGGGCTGCAGTTTCTCATTTGAGTGTTTGTAGGAGTAAGCTCTGAGACATACTTGTCCTGCAGATCTGGGTGTGGAAGGGATTCAAGATCTGTGTAGGGGGAATACACTGGCATCATGTGCATGCACAGAAGTTGAGGTTTGGAAGAAGCCTAGAGTCCTTTGCACTAGCTCTTTTCAGAAAACCAGAATGTTCATGCTGGCTGAAAAGAATGTAGCAATGCACAGAAGTGTGGTTTATATTGCTGCTGTTAAAAGAACAAACAAAAAACTAAACAATCTGATTTTTTTTAAATTAATAAATGAACTGTTGATCTGGCAAAAAAAAATATTATTATAAAGTCATAGCAGTGTCACCTGTTTTCCTAGGATGCTTTAGTTGCTTTTTGATTTTTAATTTTCTTTTTTTTCCCAGCATGCTGTTGCTATGTAAGCATCAGTACATCAGGGAGAGATAACAAATCATATCATAACAAATAAACTGTAAGAGCTTTGCATTTCCGGGGACAGCACAGGGTCAGTTTGGAGTTCCTACTGAAGCCCTGTCAAAAGAGTTATCGAACTTTCAGTGTCATCTCTCTTGTTATTCATGGACTGCTTTTGTATGGCTAAAATCAAGAAAGTCAACCTTTTTATCTATAAGGTTATATTAACTACAAACAAATTCTCACCTCCTTTAGAAAACTTTAGGTCTTCCATAAATCAGGAGGGAAAATATAAAGAAAAAAGCCAGGAGGATATGTGGTGGGGTAATGGAGATGAACCTAAGAAAACCCAAGTTAGAGATTTCCAGCTTTTTTTTTTTTTGAAGGGGGCAGGAGGGGAGGGAAGATGTAGCCCAAGGTCACCTAAATGCCATATAGAAGAGTAGCTCTGTATTATTAAACTATTTAAAATGAAAAATATATAATAATGTTTATTTAGAAGTTTAGTTAATTCTTCAAGCTACAACGACTTCAGTTATTTTTGAAGGAGGCATCTCCTCAGTCACAGAATTGGTGGCCTCACACCGAGCCCAGCATCCCTTTGGAATCACGCAGAGTTTGCATTGCGATAGTGTTTCCAGTGAGTATTTTAGCAATGTGGCAAGCTTGTCTTCAATGTCCTGGCTGCAGCTTGCTTACAAGAACCTTGTTCACCTACCTACATGTTTTGAGGGTAAGCTTTCTGCTGTTTAGCCTGCTCAACATTTTGATCCAATACACCAGAGCTGTCTTGCAGGCTGGTTTGCAGATTTCCCAAGTAGCAAAGTTGTGGTGAAGATGCCCTCCTGCTAATGGAGGGACTGTATTTCTCCTTAGGAATGCTGCTGAAGGCCATCAGTCCTGGCCATCCTCAGCTTGCACAGTGCTGTCTGCTAGCATAAGTGCTTTCACGTAGTGTGAAGACAATGGAGTTCAATAATAACTAGAGGGAGGAAGCAGGGGGATCAGTTGGCTGAAAACTTAGGCCTCTTGGAAAATTCCCCTCTAACATATTTCAGTCTCTAACTTCTGTCAACATTAGAAAGGATTTTATACCAAGGGCCTCTCTGGAAATCCTGCTAACCTGTCTTTGTCAGTATTAGATGTAGATATTTTAAATCAGTGTGCAGAATTACTGTTATTTTTAGGCTGATTTTCTGCAAGGCTGATGGCAGTCTGCTTCTTGCCTTCTTCCTCTGTCTCCAATAACTCTTGTGTCCATTTGCTCATATCAGCCACATCTACAATGTAGCTGAAAAGGTCCAAATACTAGCCAGTTAGTTTCTCCCAAATATGTGCCTGAACAGATGAAGAGGACACTGACTCCAAGGAGGAGACCACAGATTCTTTGATTAGCCCCAAGCAAACTTTAGACATACCCCAACTAGTATGTCAAATCATATGGATGGACCTTCTTAGACAACTAAAACACTTGAAATCAACACAAGTTGTAGAGCATTAGACTTTTTTAATGCCCTCTCTGTTACGTTTTTGTTCATAACCCTGACGTGGTAACTATCTACAGCTTTTGTGGCTACATTTGGCATTTAGGGAGACATGGCACTGTGCAGACTTTTTTTTTTCCTGCTTCAATTTTTGTTGGAATTGTGTAAATTTCCACTGTTACATCTCCTGGTGTGTTTTGAATAGACATATATTTCACTCAATAGTTTATTTAAAATGGTTCTTTGGGGAGGGTGTTATTGTGAGGTTTAAAATGTGGAACGTCTAAAAGAAAAGCAGTGTTCTTCTTTGAAGCCCTGTTTTGAGGGTGTCTTCTGACACATGAAACTTTTATTATACTTTAATTATTGATAGGCAGCATTTTCTTACCAGCATAGCACTTACACATAGTGAAATCACTTTCCAGGAGAAATTACTGCAAGCAATTTTTGGATAAGCTTCAGTTTTGCAAATGGCTTAGGTTTTTTTCCCCTTTGTTTTTTCTTAGTACCCCATAAATTAAAGCACAAATGATAAGCAAGATCGTTATGCTTTCACGAATCACTCAAGTTCTAATGGCCTAATGCACTAAACCTTAATTAGTAATACTGTATTTCTAAAAAAGACAACATTGTGAATGAAATCTGAACATGCACTGGTTTATAACTGGGGTTCCCAGAAGATTTTAAATGGATTCCTCTTCTTAGTATGTTTTTAAATAATTGATAGGGCCACTTGAAGCCCTTAGTAGACAAACGAGTTATTGGCTGCTAGTGACCAGATTTGGTTTGGGCATAATAACTTCACAGAGACGTGGCACTGCATACATCTGCTGCTCTAATTAGAAAGTTTGCCTAGGGTGCTTGTATCAGAAAGAGTGGGGAAAAAATAGTGCTGCACAATCTGTTGTAACAGAGTGATTCCTGAAAAATGTGATTTATACAAGATTTCTGGTTAACGCTTTCACTTCTGCTGAAATGCTCAGATGCCATTTCAGCCAGTTTTATACAGGCAGTACTGCATTGGTCTCACCTGAATGGGCTGCCTGCCTGGAAGTGCCACGGTTGTGTGCTGGACTTAGGGCCTACAAGTGCATTAGTCTGTGGTGCAAAAGACCATTGCTACTCTGTCCTACAGAAGTCTTCTAACAGGACCTCGAGCTGCTCCAGACACAGAGAGTAAGCCAACCATTGCAGTTCCTTGGTGCTGTGTCCCTTTATTCCAGAAAGGCTTTCAACTGATGCGTTTTACCTAGGCAGTGAAAATCAGGAGTAACAGCGTAAAGGGAGCTTTGGTACTCCAGTAATAGTCACACATTTTCTGGAGGAATCTTAAGCTGGGACTGAAAGCAATTGCTGTGGGACAATGATCAAGAGCACCTTATCTAACCAGGGATTGCAGGGCACCTGGAACCAAGCCCTTTTACTAGAGTGGTTGTATCTCATCCAGTCAAGCAGCATTTGGGTCAAATAAATTGCTGTGGTTATAGGGAGAATTAATCAGAAGTGTACAAGTAAGACTGGTTTTTGCTTGCTTGCTGACTTTAATTTACCAATTCACTGAATATTTCCTGGGAAAGGATCTCTTCCAACAAATACCTGTTTTTAAACACATAGCAGGATTTTGTTGTCATGGAACTACAATTTATTACAGCTTTCTGGAGAAACCTAGTGGGCTTGATGGAGACCATTGGGAGCCAGGTCCTGTTCTCCTTAGATCTCGTTTAAGTATAAAAAGTAATTCCAGTACGAGGCACTTTAAGGGCACTGAAAGTAAAGAAAAGCGGAATTTGATTTAAAGGAAAGAAAAAGAATTATCCCAAAAATGTTTATGTCTTGGAGGAAGTGAAATGTGATCAACCACATGAAATTCTGTTATCAACCAATTTGAATGTTTCAGAGAATAGATAGATGTCTTAAAGGCAAGTACAAGTTACGGGAGATGCACATCTGTATACGTTCATGCTATGGTATTGCGGAACGACAAAGTGGCTCTTCAGATATGCTAACAAAATGTTTATAAAAGCAAAAACAGATATCTGAAATTGGAGAAATGTAGTTAACCTGATATGAAAGTGTACTTCTAAATAGCTGTTCTTTTGAATTTTCCTTGTTGATATCTTTACAAAGATACAGAAAGGATGAAGCAGTATGATGCTCAGGGATCTCCTTCATTTATAGAGCATCCTGCCTGACATTCAGCTGGATTTGAATTTCTTTCTTTTACAGTTTTAGGCTTTAGCTAAGGCAAGTACTTAAGTATGTTGTTAGCTCTACAGTCAGTATAAGTATTCATAGAATTATAGAATGGTTTGGGTTGGGAGGGACCTTAAAGATAATTTAGTTCCAACCCCTGGTCATTATGGATAGGGACACCTCCCACTTGACCAGGTTGCTCAGAAGCCCATCCAACCTGATCTTGAACACATCCAGTAATGGAGCATCCACAAATTCCCTGGGCAACCTATTACACTGCCCTCGTAGTGAAGAACTTACTCCTAATTTCTATTCTAAATCTATTCTGGCAGTTTAAAGCCATTACACCTCATCCTATCACTACAAGCCCTTGTAGAAAGTCCCTCCCTAGCTTTCTTGTAGGCCCTCTTCAGATACTGGAAGGCTTCAGTGAGGTCTTCCTGGAGCTTTCTCTTCTCTAGGCTAAGTAACCCCAACTCTCTCAGCCTGTCCTCGCAGGAGATGTGTTCCAGTCCACTGATCATCTTTGTGGCCCTCCTCTGAACCCACTGCGACAGGCCCATGTCCTTCTTGTGTTGGGGACCCCAGGTGGAGTCTCAAGAGAGAGGAGCAGAGATGGAGAATCACCTCCCTTGACCTGCTGGCCACACTTCTTTTGATGCGGCCCAGGATGGTTGGCTTTCCAGGCTGCACCTGCATGCTGTTGGCTCACATTGAGCTTTTCATCAGTCAGCACCCCATGCCTTTCTCCTCAGGGCTGCTCTCAATCCATTCTCCAGCCACCCTGTACTTATGCTTGGGATTACTGCAACCCAGGTGCAGGATCTTGCACTTGGCCTTGTTGAACTTCATGAGGTTGGCATGGGCACACCTCTCAAGCCTGTCAAGGTCCCTCTGGATTATATACCTTCCCTCCAGTCATTGGTCTCCACTTGGACATCAAGCTGTTGACCGCAACTCAACCAATTCCTTATCCACTGAGTGGTCCATCCATTGAATCTGTGTCTTTCCAATTTAGAGACAAGTATGGAGTGTGGAACAGTGTTGAATGCTTTGCAGAAGTCCACCAACCAGTCCTTATCCACCAACACTTTAATTCCATCATAAAAGGCCACCACATTTGTCAGGCACAATTGGCCCTTCGTGAAGCCGTGTTGGTTGCCACCAATCACGTCCTCATTTTCAATGTGCCTTAGCAGAGCCTTCAGGAGGATCTGCTCGATGATCTTGCTAGGCACAGAGGCGAGACTGACTGGCCTTTAATTTCCTGGATCTTCCTTTTCTCCTTTTCTGAAAATGGGATTTAAGTTTATTATCCATATAAGGCATGCTTAAAGTGGTCTATTTATGGATATTTGAGGGGTTTTTGAACTGATATACCTGGTTCTAGGGAGGATCTCATAAGAGGACAATGTAAAATTCTTTTCTTATTCTTCTGAATGTTTCTGCTTTTCAGTGTGTCATTAGCTTTTATGCAGCATGCTGTGTTCATTTATGGACTAACTTTTGATATGTATTATTCATATTGTGACTAGTATTCAAGTTTCATCAATGATTTCACTGTCAAAAGAACATTAGAAAGAATGAAGAGCATCATTTTGAATGCACTGGTACTCTACATGCTTATTCATATTGGGCATACACCAAGGCTTTACATATGCTTTCTAAATTACTCTTGATACGGAAGTGAAATTGAATTAATTATAGAATGATGTTCTATCTTCAGCAAAGATATATTCCATTCTCACTTGTCCTGCTTGTCTCATCAGCACAAAGGACCATATATACAGGCATTTTCTTTTCTGTCCTTCTCAAGTCCACAGACAATGGTACAAGACTAAAAGGGTAACTGGAGCCAGTTTTTATGCTCAAGTTCCTTCCAGCATTTCAGATATGATCATTTTTCCAAAAAGAACTGAAAATTGGAAGCTGATGGTCAAAAGTGCGAATGTGGCTAAAACCTAAAATATGGTAGCTTGGAGATGTTTCCATGAGCTGAACTTCACAGGACTTACGTTTTTCTATGAACTTAGCTTCCTGAGCAATCAGTGTCCCCTAGTATAAGGAGAAGCCTTATCCCATTTTTAGTGGATCATGGGAATCTAATGGCCAACAGCATTATGGAGGATTTAATGAAGCTGGAGAAAAGAATGGGAGTACGTACATTTCAAACCACCTGTGAGAAACACCATTACTTCTAAGTACAACTGTTCCAGCTTTGACTAACATTGGAAAAGCTTTTTGGTCAGACTTTTGCATGGGAAGCAAGTTTTCCTGTAGAGCTGGGTGGAAAAGACAGGTGGAAATGGGCTTGGAGTATTACCACCAAAGTATTTTTCTGTTGAAATGAATTTCTGTTACAAAGTGTTCAGCATAGCCCTTGTGGTGTAGCACCACATGAGCAGTATCAGAAGGATGAGCAGCCAAAACCCCAGCTACACATCTTTTTGGGCACTTGTTAATAGACACTAGAGGTTGCTTGGATCTTATCTGTAGCTGCAACAGAGCTGAACAAAGTGCAGTACTTGAGAACAATAAGGAAAAAAACTGCTAAATATTTGAGTGCAGCAGGTAGCAGGGGTTCACAGAACATGATCCCTCATTAAGCTATTACATATGTGTTCATAAAAATGGATAAATGAAAAATAGAATACAAGAATGTAGAGATTGTGGTGTTCTTACCAGAAAAGAGAAGAGCACTTGTTAAAAAATCAGTCAGCTATTTTTTATGTCACGTGACCTAGAGGTTGGCTGAAGAAAAATTAAAAAGTGCTGGCTGGTTACTCTGAAAGGGTCCTATGGTAGTTGCTTTATAGGCACACTTTGTCATCCAGTACCCATTTTGAAGTTACATATTTTTTTATAATAGTTTGACGATGCCAAACATACAGTGCTCTATTAATGCTCTGTCACTTTGTTGCAGAGCAGCTTATTGCAGGCTAAAGAGCTGGACTGCTAACTGGAATAAGCACTAAGAAAATTGTTAAGATCTCATTCTTAATAAAGTAGCTCTCAAACAAATAGAAGGAGATGCAGAAAATGAGGGATCACTCAAAATCTAATTACATATTGTTATTGACTTCTGCTCATGCAAATTGTACCTTTGCTGGAGTTGGAAGAGCAGATAGTAAGACACCCTGGTCTCAAATATTTGTTGTGTAATAAGCAATGTTAATGGCAGTGCCCATCCTTTTTTGGTATAAGAATCCAGTTGGGTATGGGAGAGTGTAGAAGTCACCTTGATATATTTTCATTAAAATTTCTTTCGAGGAAGGCTGCCATCCTGCTTGGGCTCCTAGAGATTCCCTCCAATACTTAAAGAATAATTTCTGCTGGTTGGAGAGTAGGTTGGTCAAATTCATATGAATTGGGACTTGATGAATAAGAGCGCCTCGTACAGATGCTTGAAGAAAATTCTTCCTCCTGAGCTTGCTTTTGTGAGATTTATTATGAGGAAGAATAATCTAGGATGGTATTTGGTAATTCCTCAGTTACAGCTAAAATTTATTCAATCTGCTCTCTGCCTAGTTTTCACAAAACTCAAGCCTGAGAAATGCACATACGTGTACAGGCACTGTGTGCTTTAATTCTCTGCAATGATACTGCATGGAAGTATACTTGTATATTCTGTGCAGAGAATCAGATTTAAATTTCCTTATTCAAACCCCAATGTAGTCATAGTCTGTGCTTTTGATTTTCATTGTAGAACTTCTCACAGACAGCTTTACTGGGGTTTTATTATGAGTCATGGTAGTCTGCTAGTCTCATCCATTTCTGCTTAATCTCATCTGTAAACTTCAAAGTAGTACTGAATTTCCTTTTTACAGAAATTTCAACCAGTGGGATAAAATATAGAGCATTACTAAGATTATGTCATTCAGTGTAATTTAGTTTAGCTGATATACTTGCTTCAAAGTCCACCCTAGTAGCTAACGTGCGCAAGCACTGAGGATTCTGACTGTGGGGGTAAGCTCAGTGGTGAAATCCCTCTTATTTGTTTCACCATTTTGAACACTTTAACATATCCACCACAAGGTCTCTTGCTGCACAGAAATATTTTAAATGGTTTTATTAGAGCAAGTTCAAAGGATGATCTCTCTGACATGTGTTCTTCAAAGCAACACTACATTTCTCCACAACAAAAGAAATGTGTCTTGCCTCCCCCCTTTCTTACTGTGAGTTGTACCGGAGCTGGCATTTTTTCAGTAGGGATTGTTTATAAAAAGGACCTATATTCTGCTCTTCAGCACATTAGAAACCCTTTAGGTTTCAGTTTCAGTGTATAAATACTGATTTTGTGCCTCACTAGTTTTGTTAGCTCAAAGGTGATAGCATTTTGGTCTTTAAGGAAATAAAATACTGTACCTTCCTAAAAATTATATTCTTATTTCATAAAGTGACCATTTAATCCCAGCAGCTAACTTCAGTTTCCTGGGGTATTCTGGCTTGGATGTGATGTGTTTTGTTACTTAAGAAAGCCGTCCTCAGAAATGACCACAGATGGCTGTTTATGATCAAGCTATGCAAAAGTGACTTGCAGATTCAAGTTAAAGTCATCAAAGCACTCGATTCTGTTGTTAGATACATACAGCTATTTTTGATGCATCGTCTCTAGCAGTTCAGTTCTTTTAGCATAACTTTAGATTAAGCATAAGTATTATTGTTCTTTAGAAAGCACTGAATTTTGCATGGCCCACTTGGCTTTAGATTTCTGGTATATCAATATGTTAAGAAATTAGGAACAGAGGATGAGTTAGAACTGGGAAGGGTCCTATGCTTTGATCCAGTGAAAGTGCTTTTCATAAAAAGGCCTTAAAGCTACTTATCTAGGGAAAAACTGCACTTTGAACCTCAGACTCAAGCTGTGGGATTTGATTCCTAGAAGCCATGTTTGTGGCTCAGTGACCAACCCTTGCTCCTGTTCCTGTGAACCTGACTTCAGAACTCCAGCCAGTTGGAAAACACTTCTGTAACCAGAATGAGAACAGCCTCAGGCTTGCAAAGATTACAGATAGAGGATACTTGGCAATGTGAAAAATCAGCCTCACTGGTGTATATTTCAACACTTCTCTGAAAGATCAGTTTTGCAGGTTGCTGAGCATTGCTCAGCCTCCATCAATTCCTTCCGAAACCGGTGGACCAGACCTCCAGCTTCATAAATCAGGGAAACTACTACTGTCCCAAAGATATGCTTGATTACTAGAGAAAAAAAATTCACATCAAAGCTGGAGATGATCTGAATTTTCAGGTTGGCATATTTTAAGTCTGCAGTTCTACCCAACGCTATTTGCATTTAGAAAAAGTTTCTGATGAAACAGGACTTGTTTTGGGTTGGTTTTTTTTTTTTGCCTCATAGTTTAAGAAGTTCCCATTTTGGGGGGGTTGGTTGGCTCTTTTCCTTTTGAGAGTGGTGTTTTTTTTTTTTTTTTCCTTTTCCTTGTAAGCATTGTATGTCTCACTCCTCCATTGATGAGTGTAGAAAGCCACCTCTGACTTAACCAGTAATTCTCTTCTTTCAAGTACCTTCACATGAGAGTTGATAAGTACCACAAGTCATACAACATAACCATGTTATGGTTCACCTTTCAGCTACCCTGGGCAGGTATTCTTTGCCTCATACTTGATGAATTATGGCTTGATGGTGTTCCCCAGCAATTACAAGAAACAGATGATCTTCATTGCATTGAGTTTTCATCGGAAGTTGTGGAAAGAAACTCAGAGAGTGAATACAGCAGTTCTCATAACCCAATAACATCTCCTGCTTTTGTCACAAATACCACAAGTTTGACAAATATAGACAAGAGCAAAGGAGAAATCAGAAATGAAAGGGAAATAAGTGTTCTTGTGTCTGCACTTGTCTTCCTCCCACGGCCTTCTAGAAGCCTCATAAAATGCTCTGTGCCAAGTTTTTAATCTTGTGAGCCCCAAAAGCTCATTCCTAGAGTTCCCCAGTAACTGCCACAGCGTTGCCTATCTGGAGAATGCCAGTTCAAGGCTTACTGTCAGCAGGCTTTTTGTGCATTAGTGAATCCTAATATTTCAGACCTGCAAGAAGGCACTCAAGGCACCCTGCTCAGAGCCACTGCTTTCTTAATGTTGTTCCTTTCATATTTATTTTTGAAGCTATGCAACAGGGCATCCACTCCTAGCTCTCTTCTTTCTTTGCCAGGCTTTCATGCCTTCCTGTTTCAGAGTCATCATGAAGAAGGCATTTCACACTCACTTGCAGTGCCTGTGTGACTCAACTGCAGGCTTTGTTTGGGGCAGCAATCCGACTACTTGTGCAAGCATTAATGGTTGTACAACCCTTAAAGGTTGGACTAGATGATCCTTGAGGTACCTTCCAACCTGGCATTCTATGATTCTATGATGTCTTCACAGGCGCAGTGGTGGCAATTTTATCTGCCTTTTAGGCCATAGCTAGAAGTGAATATTACTGCTATGCTATTTATTTCATCAAAATCTTGGTCTTGCATCTTTCCCTTTGGTTTCTACCTGGATATAAAGAAGGCTTGGCTTTTCACAGCTATTTTATAGTTTAATGTACTGCAGTTTTTTGGTCACTGGAAGTGTCAACTTTACTATAGGAAAGCAACACCTTGCTAGCCGTCTCAACGAAGATGAAGATACTGCCTCTCCGTAACTGTCTTCCTAATCCTTTCCCAGCCCAAATTCCTGTCAAATTCATAGGAATGCAAGAAATCTAGGATAATAACTTAGAACAATTACCAGTCCACTCTCTGAATAATGCATTAGTTGTATAAATATTGAAGTTAGGGGTCTATGTTTCTGTTTGTGTTATTTCTGGCAATTAATCCTTCAAGGAGCTAAGGGCCTCGTATGTGAAAAGTGCTGCTAGGTTAGATAACCTTGTTGTGATTCTTGTTTTCATTGCAAATACTTGTGTGGATTTAGAAAAAAAATAATTGCAGCTAAACATTCCATCCACTATTTATTTATTTTTTAACTTTTTAATTGTCTTTTATTTGTGGCACAAATAAATTATTACCTAGCAAAGAAACTGTGTCAGCATATATTATTTGAGATAACTTTCTACTTTTGAAGGTAGGGGCTGTGTAAAAAGATTTTGAATAATGACCTTTGGGGTACAGCAGTACTACACAAATCTTACTGTCAATAGACCTAGACAGAAGAAAAACAATTGAGAGAGCACATTAGCACTCCAAAGCACATACTGTTAGTTCCAGAAGAAAACACTTACTGAGCTGACAAACACTGGGCAAGGTTTGCCTTGCTGCAGTATAAGTGAATGCAGCTTCTCATTCCCATTTAAAAACAATATTTGCAATTGAATGTCTAATCAAAATATATAAACATAAAGCAGACTTACAGACAACTCTTAGTTCAAACCTTCTCAGCATGTGTGCACCTCAATCTCCAGAGTCTGCTTTGAACTGCTCACCATCCATTTCCTCTATATATTGGTGCTCAGAATCTGGGGCATTAGGGGGAGAAAACATATAGAAAAAGAGAGCATTTTACTCCCTTTTCTAAAAACAAAACTAATGTTCTAAAACAAATGTAAAACCCCAACTAACCCAAACATAAGACCTTGAACACAAATAGTTTGAGACATGGGCTGCTGCTAAGGCTTTAGCCATTCATGCTCTTGCTCTGCGCTCCTCCCAGGTAAAAGCAGGGTTCCTAGCAGTGTTTTCACAGAGGATGCCATGAGCAGTCAAGCAGCCAGTTCTCTGAGACTAATGTCCAACCATCACTATTCTTATTAATTTTGAATTTTCTGGTACAAAATAAACCTCTTGTTTTGATTAACATGATGCTCACAGAAATCTGTGTAGGAATCTGTGTTGAAAGTAACCCCTGTGAGAAATGCAGCTCTTTGCCCATTTAGGGGGACCTAAAAAGATGTGTACAGGACCCAAGCTCTCAAAGGCACCAAGCTCCCACAAAGTTTGCGAGCTTTCACGTGAATACCTTTGAAGATCTCAGCCTTGCCCTTTAGATAACCCAACCTGAACTGGTATACCTATGCTTTGAAGCAGCCACTGCTGTGAAATACTATTTTGTGAACCAACATCTATAACAATAAGGCTTCTCCATATCATCAATGAAGTATGCAACTCTAGGATGGAAAGCTTCTTCAGTTAACCATTAATTATAAATATAATACATTTCCTTTCTTTAAGCTTTTGAGCAGCTGCCTTAAGTACAGCTGTTAGTCAATGTAGAGAGCTGGGGAACTACCAGAGGGCCATTCAGTTAGTAAGTGGATTGAGTTACCTTCAGTTTTAAGAGGATGATAGCCCCTTGGTAAATAAAGTGTGTTAATTTTGTCCTGCAAAGACTTAAACATTTCTGTGGGAACATAAACAATAATTGTTGCACGGATCACAACAGTTTTCAGATACGATCTCACAGACCCCCAGGCATCTGTGGACTACTCCTGAGGGATCTATGAAACATAATTAACAATAGCAACCCACTGGTAGAATACTTTATTTTGTAATCTAGCAATCCATGTATTTATCAGAAAATTAGTGGGGAATGTAAACAGAAAAACATTGATAAACACAGGCAGCTGCTGCATCAGAGCCAAATGATATTAGCAGTTGAAGAAACGTGCTAAATCATGATGCAAACAAAGATATTTCTTAAATAGCTCAAAATTATAAGATGGTCTGTTGACACGTCTAGAGACAATAATGATCTTACACCACTTCCTTCTAGGAGCTCTATTTCCTACCTGAATACATTTTCACAGGGCTAACTGAAGCAGCATTCCTCCTCAAACCAGATGTCCTGAAATAGGTCTGTGTTTCTGAGTCGGTTCTTCTAGTCTTGTATTTATGAGAGAGAAATGGGATGTTTGGAGTGAGGTGCTGTAGTTGTCCATATGACTGTCTGTAGCATCTGATTGCCTAGTAGGTAAAGAGTGAAACCTTTCAAGAGGTCGATTCTTTGAGCTAGTTATGTTCGCATTGGTGGCAATGAATACTAGTAGAAAGCCATGTAAAGGGACAGAAGCAGCTCAACTCAGAAGACCACAGCCGGTGAAAGCAACAGGAACATTTAAACAGGTGTTGCAGAAGGAGGGTTTTTCTGAGGGGATACTGTCGGAAAAGAGACTACTGATTCACTTTTATTTACTGTCTAGCAGCGTTTGGAGCAGCAGCATTCCCCTTTCTCCTACCCCTGTACATGCATATTTCTACATAATTACTTATAACTAACCAAGACGGACAATTTATGTTAGCGACTTTATAGAGAACTGTGTAGGTAGAGTGATGGAGGCAGTCAATTTATTTTACCGACTGTGTGAACTGGAAGAATAAGAAAAAATTCACACAAATGGATTTTGTTCAGAAAATGAAAATCTACAAAGGAAAATAAAACACCCACCCCGATACTTAGTTTAACTTGAAGTGTAAGTTGTGCTTATGCAGCATTTTGGTTTTTAAACTTTTCAATAGAAATACAACTAGTTTTACAAATAAAAATACAAGAGAAATACAGCTACTTTTACTCAAAAACAAACATTAAAATGGTTAATTTACAACTGCCTAGATTTGTTGTCATACACAGACCAAAAAAACCCAAGCCTTTGTACTGAATTTTCAAGGGCATACCTGTGGGCCTTTTTTCCAGGTGCTCAATAGGGTAGCATGCCAAGACCCAGCATCTCCAGTGTTTGAGTATGACAAGCACTAATTTGATAAAGATCTGTGATTTTTCTTTCCTCCTTTTTTTTTTTTTTTCCTTCTTCGGGAGCATGAAAACATTTCTGATGCAATTGCAGTTTTCTTGAGAGGTCAAATGTCTAGTAACTGGAAAATAAGAAATGTTGGTATCGTAGTCAGGCTTTGTGTATGCTATTCATGTCTTCCCTTAAATGTTGATAGCTATTCTGACTTCCTCAATGAAATCGTTCTGGGAGTAAACCTGCGCTATGGGTGAGCAGTGTGACTTAGTGGAGGTAAGGAGAGCAGTGCAAACCTCTGAATTTTCTTAAAATAGGGAGGGAAAGAGAGATTTGTTATTTTGGTGATAAATTTTTCCTCCTTTTCTTGTGCCGTATGAGTAGTCAGTAGGCTTTAATTTTGAGCAAATCATTGATCTGTTGGGGTATGTGTGCATGTGTGCGTGTATGTGTGTGTGTTGCAAGGTTTAAACACACATAGTCGGTTTTTTAAAGGAGCGTAAGACCTCCTCTTCATGTGTCACAGTCTAAGTTCAGGACTCACTCTGATGAGTTTTCATAAACAGCTGGATGTAAAAGTAAGCCATCAAAGTGGAGTCTCACCTGGTATGAAAGCATGCTCCATAGATTCTGCAGAAATAGACCCATGAAAACCTTTAGGAGGCAGATACTTCCCTCTAGGGTGGCACTTTAGCAACCCTTTAGATTTTTATGGAAGTGGTTTCTGTAAGCTATTAAATCAGTGAACTGCTCTTGGCCAATTTCCATTCTCAGTTCTCGGAGACCTCTCTTTGACATCTATATGTAATGCTAGAACAAAAAGAGAATAGTAAAGTCAGAGTTCATGTGGCTCACCTCTTTTCTATCCCTATGTCTATAGATTATAAGAAGTGATCTCTTTGCAGTCATTTGTTGTTCCCTCAGAAAGTTTCTGAGATCTCCCTACTTGTGAGATGATTCTCTAGTTTTCTATCCTACACCTACAAAAACATTTGGATAACTGTGCTGCTACACTGAAGTGCTAGCAGGAAAAAAAAATAGAGTCAATCTGTCTGCTGCATGATGATCCCTACGTAAGCAAAGAGTTCCGTGTTCAGCTTCAAGACTAAGTGGCAAGCTTTCAGGTAACATCAGGAGCATGCTAACATTTTGAATGATTAACCAAAAGGGTTGTCAAGCACTGGGGAACAAGCTGTCCAGGGAAGTGGCTGAGTCATAGAGGTCTAGAGGTTGAGTCTAGGGGTATTTAAAAGATATGTAGATGCAGTGCTTAGGGACATGTTGTAGTGGTGGAGTTGGCAGCTGTAGATTTACAGCTGGACTCGATGATCTTAAGGGTCTTTTCCAAGACAGTTAGAATCATGGAATCATTACGGTTGGAAAGGACCTCTGGGATTATCAAGTCCAACCTTCATCCCAACAGCTCCCTAACCACCAGACCATAGCCTCAAGTGCTACATCTACTCGTTTTTTAAACACCTCCAGGGATGGTGACTCCACCACCTCCCTGGGCAGTCTGTTCCAGTGCCTAACCACTCTCTCAGTAAAGAATTTCTTCCTAATATCTAGTCTAAACCCACCCTGATGCAACTTGAGGCCATTTCCTCTTGTTCTATCATTAGTAATTTGGGAGAAGAGACCAACACCAGCCTTGCTACAACCTCCTTTTAGGTAGTTGCAGAGAGCAATAAGGTCTCCTCTCAGTCTCCTCTTATCCAGACTAAACAACCCCAGTTCCCTCAGCCTCTCTTCATATGGCATGTTTTCCAAACCCCCTCACCAGCCTTGTTGTCCTTCGCATGATACTATAATTTATTTTTAGGGAGAGTGGATTACATGCTTATACAAGTTGTGTATCAAAACCTAGAGATAAAAACTAACAGTGAGCTTAAGAGACCAATGAAACAAAACTGAATGTGGAAATTAATGAAGAAAGGCAGAATTTCGGTCCTTAGTTCTACATTTACGTTGTAGATTTTTGCTTCCAAACACATTCAGTGCAATCTTCTAAAATAGTAAATTGCCTTCAGAAAATTACTACTCAATTGTCATTATTCAATCATATTCATGTTGATTCTCATTTGGTGCTTTAACACTGAATTTTCATGAGAAGATGGAATTATTCTACCTGGTAAACTAAACCTATGGGAATAAAAATAACACCTAGACTCACATACTTATTGATCTCATTAACTATAAATGCTTTCTTTTGTTCCTTTATAGAATTTTGAAAAAAGAAAAGTTATTGTAAATTCAAGAATAGGGAATATTTTTACACCATGATATAGTTTGGAGGAAAAGGTTAAAGCTTTTGTCTTGAAGTCTTCAAAGGGTAATATGGATCATAAAGCAGAACACAGCTGATGAAACATCTGGTTAAAAATGCTTTGAGGTGACCTATAGAAGATATAGATGTTTTTTGATGCTTTGTTCCATTAGGTTGGCTTGGTTTTTTTGCTTTACATCAGAACAAACTTTCACATGTTCAACCCTGTGCAATCAATAAAGCTCATGCTTGTAATGCACTGAAGCTGCATGTCCAGTCCTGAACTGTCAGTCAATCTGGTATGTGTCCTATTGACTATTTCTATCAGATAAAGGTGGTGGTGGGAATAATCATTTTTATTTGCTGAAAAACATTTCAAAATGATTCATTGGCTTAAATAACAATTTTCTGTTCATATACTTTTCATTTTTTTACGTATTGAGGGAAGTCTAATTTGAATGAATGTAAATTGTTTTTTACCTTCCCAGACTAATTCTTCTGCAATTCTGCATTATGGGCTCTCTGTTCCATCTTTTGTACTACTATTACTGCTGTTATTTTCTTAGTAACGATGACATTCTCTTTGTATACCTGACTAGGTATTATTCTGTCCTGAATTTTTGTCCACTCTCTGTTCAAAGGAGAAGTATTTGTTCTCCATATTCTTATGCTATTCTAAATCTTTAGGCAATGTAGCAGTTACAGAGTGTATTAGGACACCACTTTAACTATGAAAAATTAATGTCAGCATGCTCTCTTTTAGTATATATTTGGGTCAGTAGCACAATTCAGTGATAGTGATGCTGAGGCTGTAGATTTCCCTGATGGGTCAAGCAGAGCTGTTAGATATGGCTTTTAGGGATCTTACAGCCATTCAGTTCCGTTTAACTCCTGGTCAGGTGCCTCATCTGAGGTTTCACAACCTATCTCCCTACTGTATTAGTCTTTTGCTACCAGATATCATTTCAGTGACTCCAAAGAAGTTTTGCTGTGTGCAGCCAATTAATGTAGCGAGAGATCAGGTCCAACTAAGTATGATATTTGAGATAAAGTGTAAAGACATACAAGGTCTTTATTAAAAAAAGAAGATCTTAATTATTTTTATGTGTAATAATTTTATTGTTTTATTGGGTGTAGTGACAGTATCAGTTACTTAGCGTGGGTTTGTTGGCTAAGAATCAGCTTTTGCCGCAGTGCAGAGTTATGATCCGAGTACTACAAAGTGATACTTTAGGTTGAGTGATTCATCCTAGAAAACAGTATTTTAAGTGAACCAGACGCTAGAACAGTGTAATGATAAATGAGCTGAATCACTAACCTCTTTCATGTGGCTAGCTAATAATACCTCTGTGTTGGTCTGCATTGACTCACCTGGCAAATGCAGCCAGATAGGGTTGCTACTTTCATGTATTTCTGGTTTGATTTTCTTCTTCCTTTTGTCACCTTCTTGTGAGAAATACTGAAAATTATATACTGGAGTTGTTTGAATCTCTGACACAAGTTTTGTCAGACTCGTTCTCCCTGCCCACTGTGGTCAAGTTATTACTAATGTCCTGTGCTTTAAATGACATAGGAAGCAGGCCTTTTCTTGAAGGAAGCCTCTGTGAGATGTGTTGTTGGGCAGAGTTGTTGACTGATTTAGGAGTTTTGATTCCATCCTCTCTCTGAAACCTTAGAAACTGACTGAAATGAATTAATGAATGTTAACCACAGCCCCACTCTGGAGTCCTTTGTTGCCTATCTCTTTGTTTGCTGATGCTTGTTATTCTTACCTGGGGCACTGCTTCATCTGCCATTCTGGGGAAGTTTTAACCCATCAGTGATGCTTCTGAAACTCAGGAGCATCACATTGCAGTACAGTTAATAACACCTTTCTATCTCATTGATTTAGTACTTTCACTGTAACCACTAGCAACCTATCTGCCTTTTGATTTGTCCAGAAATTAACATTGTCAACTGGACTGATTAGGAGCATGCTGCAGTCCTTGAGGTCACGGGTGGGATACATGCATGAATCTATCTTCAGGGACCTGAAGAGTATCTTGGGAGCGGGAGGGGAAGAACATAAAATTATTTTTTTTCCTCTTGTTCAGTGTTTCACTAAAGCATATTTTGATTTTCTATGTATTTGCTATTACTAGAACATGGAATTACAGGTTGGGTACAATTTCTGCTATGAGCAGAACATTATACTAGTCATGTTTTCACTGGCTGGTTGGACTAAGGCTGGCCCATCAATCAGTTCATTTGGGTATCGGGGCCAAGAAGTGAGTTTTGACTTGTAGCACTCACTGTCTCACAAGGAGCAGAGAGAAAGTGTGTCCTCTACAGCACAGTTAACATTGCCCTGATGAAGACAGTACATCCCACCACATGCTTCACCAATAGCTCTCTTGCAGTTTCCTCTAGAGCAGAAGCCTTGCTGCTGGCTCCTCTTCCTCTCGTGTGCTCTCCCTCCTGCCTCTCCAGCTGCCTGCCCATGGCCACTGCAGGGCACTAACCCCAGCCTGACTCCTGAGCTGATAAGACATTCAGCTTATTGACTCCTGTGCCACTTGCTGGCAACCTGTCTGCTCAGAGACATGTCTGGAGGATTTGTGTTTTACAGCTGTTAGCCAGAGCGTGAAGCTCTTCCACTCCCATAATGGGTTTTTTCTTTCCTTTTTGAAAACAGTATGGCTGGTATTGTTTTCATGAAAAAGCTTGTGAATAAACACTTTTCCTCCCACTTTGGTTTGGTTCAGAAACAGAATTTTCCAGAAAATATGAGCACCAGCAGAAATTAATGTTCTTTTACTCCTCTTTTGCTTTCCTTTTTCTTTTCCTTTTTTTTTTTTTCCTTTTGTTTTTGTACTGTATCTCCCTTCCACTACAAACAAATCCCAAATCCAAAAGTCAGGAAAATATCTTTAGTTTTCTTTTTTGTCATCGTCATTTGTATGGTTCTGTGTAACAAACATTTATATGATGGAATGAGTGGACTTGAATAGGAAAAAGTTTTGTAGGAGAACCAGCGTAAAAATTAGCATGTGCGGTGATTCTTTGTTGTTAAAATACTTCGGAAAATAACTACATGTTGACAGCAAAGTAATGGAACTTCAAGTGGATAAATATTTTCAATATATAGCCCCTGACGTTTGAAGTCAACCTCATTGTTACTTGCAGAAAATGGAACATCTTCACAGTACCACAATGATAATTTCACTTCTCACTGTAACAAAGAGGAAACAAAAAATTTTAGGGAGGTTAGATAAATAGGAAATTTCACTGCAGCATTAGGAACCAAGAACAGCGAGGTACTATTTTGAAGAAAACTGTTGCAAATGCTGTGATAACTGGCATTATCTTTGAGTTAGTATTCATGAAGTTTCTAATTAATTAGGATGTGCTGTTACTGTTGCAGCTGAATTTTAACTCTACAGCATTTTAGCATGCTCTTTTTTCTTTGACCTAAATCCGTCTAATTTTTTGTCTTCGTTAAAAGCGCAGAACAAAAACAGTATTGTGTCTTAGGCTGTGCTCAAGCTGATCAAGGAAGTTTGCATTGCTAAGCAAAGCTATATACATTTTAGTCATCCCAGAAATGTCTGAACTCTACACAATTAAGTGAGATGAGCGTCCACGTGATGGAAATGTTAACAGCTTTTGCTTAAACCTGTTTGTAAAACAGACAGTCCAATAGGGGAACAAAAGAGGGGGGAAAAAAAATCTGAAAATGTAATTAGGCATAATAACACTTAAGCTCAGAGAGGACAAAAGCATTTCATTTGTAGATGTAAATGAAATGTCATTACAAATCGGTGTTTTTAGGACAGTCCTTCATTTACGTTTGTTAACATTAGCATTTCTTAAGGATGATTTATTATATATTTGAAAACTTTTTTTAAACTAGGAGATTATTCAGTAGAGCATGGCTGCAGTTTTGCAGCTATCGTACAATCAACACTTCCCAGACCTGTGATTAAGGCTTCTATTTGCCGTGCTGGTTCAGCCATCATCATTTTATGCTGCCATCAGTTGCCTGATCACACAGGCCAACACCCAACTCAGCAACAGCCCCTTGGAAGTCTTCTTTCAGACAGTCCTGCCATAGGTTCCTGTGGGCCCAGCTCCTCCGCTGCCCACTGTGGTGCCAGCATCGCCTGCTGGACACAACAGACAGAGATGGCTCCTCAGTGGCCCTTCACATGCAAGGACTCCATTGAGAGAGCTCAGCAAGATGCAGCCAGCCCCAACAGAAGCCACACCCTGATTAATATAAACCTGGCCTCACCCACCACCCCAACCACAACCACCTGGGTGAGGGCAGAGCCACAGAGACACCAGTGGGCCAGGTTCTGCCTCTGGAACCTGAAGCCAGTGGGGAAAACAAAACATTCTGCTAGATTGTGACTCATCCACAGGTCAACTCCAACTTGAGGCCCACACCTCAGGCCCCAGCACTTCACTATTCTAACCAAAAGAATATGGAATATGTTTTAAAATACTGTGAAAAATAACAGAATACCCTAGGTGCTAATGCATTCAGGACAATTGCTCATGATATTAGGTTCTGTTTTGTTATTTGAGAGTTTGTTCTATTTACTCTCTTTTAAATACATGCTTTTGATTATAAACATGCTGGGTTTTTTTTCCCTGGAAGCAGAGATCATTGATCTATTGACAGGACAGGATCACCAGCTGCCTTACAGGCTTTCTCCCAGACACACCTTGCTGATTCTTCATGGCCCTGACTGCAAGAAATTGCCTTTGCAGCCCAGTGGGTATGTCACTGTATGCTCACAGGGCTTGTCCTCTGAATAAGCCATAAGCTTAAAAGCCACATCACACCAAATCAGGAGGAGACTCCTGCCTGCTAGAAAATGGGGTGGCCACCAGTTCTTTTTTTAATATCGCTAGTCAGCTGGAATTCTAGGGGAAAGGATTATGTGAAGATTTGAGTGTATCCCATCAGCAGTGTGAACCAAACAGAAGGAACAGAATTGAATAGAAGTAGTATTGAAGACTTCGGAACAGAGCAGATCCTGCAAACTACAGCACCCATTGCAACCCTTCTTGGCTGTTGGGTGCTTGAAGATCCTCCAATTTCCCTAACATGTGCATAGACCTCTAGTTCACGTCTTCTTTTGCAAGATGCAACACTTAGATCCTTCTGTAAATTAAAAAGTTATCAAGTAACGTGTTTTAAACTTTTCTAATCAGCTTTATTTTTTCAAAACTTTTTTCATGAAGTGTTTTTCTACACTGGATCTACAATTCACTGTCAAATGTGTGTCCACCACCTGCCTATAAAGTTCTTGCTGAGAGCATCTCTAGCCAGATACTTGCTTGCTACCCTCCTGCAGATAAACCTATGGATAAATAAAACATCTCTGAAATGCGATGAATGTCTGAATGAAGAATTGCGCATAAGAACAATTGCACATTCATGATCTTGCTGCAAAGAGGACAGGTGACAAACTAGAAGTCCTGCTTATGGTGCCTTTTCTTCTTCTGACTGGATCAATTTCTGTGAATTGAGATACAGAGGTAGACAGTTCACTGTATTTCCAAGAGAAGTATTTTCCAGGCAGGATTAAGGAAGATGTAACTCCAGACTTAACTTTTTGGTATCCTGGTTGTATGCACAAAGCACTTGTGTAGCCATACCAGAGTGAATTCCATGAGGTGGATTATTTCTGAAGGTAGGTGAAAAGAAAGGAAGGTCTGCTCACCCTATTTCAGGATTGTTTTATCACATCTTTATTCCACAGTGAGGAATGTGTTTATACTTATACAGTTTTAAAATGGTGACCCAGATAAAAAGAGGTACATATCATCTTGCAATACCTAAGCCATTCTGTCTCCTTCTCATCACTTTTGTTCTTTTCTTGGACATTTTCCACCTCCCTCCATGACATCTCCCAGTTTTAGACATTTTAGAGGCATGTTGTTTTTAGTGCCACTGGGTTTCAGGTGTGCTGATGATCAAGTAGCCTTATTTTAAATGTTGGCCGTTCCATTTCAAATGCAATTGTATGATATTTATTATGAATGTATGTTATTATGCATTCTATATATTGTTCTTTTTGCAAATCTGAATTGTTTGGTCTTGTCATCTGATGGATTTTTTTTTTTTTTCTTCTGGTCCCTGGTGGTTTCCTAGAGTTAGCTAGGCTGACATCATCTTGTCTTAGTGATAGTCCTTTCTTTGGGTGGGCAGTTAGACTAGATGACCTCCAGAGGTTTTTTCCAACCATCATTTCTATGATTCATTGTGTATTAGTCATTAATCTTCTGTGCATCAAAGATGTCCTTAACTTTTTATGCTTCCTGTGACTTCTTGACAAGGTTGTGATGGTGGAAGAAGTCATTTTCTGCTGCTGAACAGCAGCTTGGGATACCCAAGAGACAAAAGCTCCTGATAGTGGCAGGGAATGCCATGTTCAAGTGGCATGTACTATTAGTAAAAGTCTGAGTCCTTCTGTAGTTGGTGCACACTCACTGTGGTGGAGGAGACCTAAGAAATTGTGCCTTCAGATCTATTTCAGTGGTTGTCTGAAAAGCATATTTTGGGCATAGATCTTCAAGGGTAGAGTTTGATCAGATGGAAAAATAGCACAGAGGAAGAGATTACCTAACTGGAGAGCAAGGTGTAGCAGTGGACAGTACACACTGAACTTAATTCACGGGGTTTATTCCTGTACTATGCCAGCTGCAGTGTTGACTAATCAGTGTCTGTTGACCAGCAGTGACTGGTAGGTATGACCTGGACCCGTGATGTTTGTCTATAAAGAATTTTACAGAACTGTAAATGTGCTACATGTGTTGCTGTATTTATTGGGACACGGTGTGGTATCACACTGAACCCACCTTTGGCAGACCCTGTACCCATGCACTTTCACATGGCAAGAGATAAACAGATTGGTGGTGGGTAAGGGAAAAATGAAAATCAGTTGGGGAATGAGTAAGGTTGTTTAATGAGCTGAAGATAAAAAATGAATAAAATTGAAATGCAGATCTTGGCAAAGTGAGAGCCAGATGGAAGAAATCTACAAATTTTGGGTGTGTGAAAACTCTCCTGGAAAATGCAGCTCTGTTGAAATCAAAATACTTCACAAAAGCAGGTCAACTGCAGTAGACTTTTGTTTCAAAAAAAAAATAAAAAGACTGTGAGACAGACAACATTTTAATGTTTTGGAATACATCTTTTTTAATTCTTAGTTTTGAAGTGATTCTTTTGATTCATTTTTTATCTCTTTTGATTTCTTGAGAAATAAGTGCAAACAATAAACAAATAAACAAAAGACCCATGGTATTTTTCTTCCAAGATTTTTTGAAGTGTTTCTGTTCTACTGTAATTTGGAGCAAAGCCAGAGTATAAAATCCTTGGAAATTGCTATCATCCATTCAGTTCCCAGAGGACCTCAGAAGGACTAGTGTTCTGTATCACACTATAGCTTGTATCTCTCAAGATGCAGAATCACCACTAATTGCCAGTACCCGTACTGCAGCTCATTTGCTTTGCACTCTGGACTGCAAGGGACTGAATGTGCAACTGCCTTCAACATCCTGCTATGACTGATGTCCAGCTGTAGTGATACCACTTCACCTGTCATGCTGCACTGAAAATCAGAAGCCCTGTTCTTTTTTTTTTGCCCGCATACTGCACCTAATCTCTTTCAGGATCAAAACAACTGTAAAGGAAGATTTTTGTATTGACACTTTCTGAGGACTCTGTAAGAGATTTAGTAGAGCTTTCCTTTCTCTGCTTTCCTATTTCTGTAAGATCTATTACCAGGTGACTGGGATAAGTGATGATTAGTATGTCTTGCAAGAAACAGCTTGGTTCTGCTGTTGGCTATTAACTAATTGTGTTATGCCATTGAGAGATTCTTCGTGTGTTTGTACATGAAGGGTTCTGTGATACAATCTGGTGTTTGAGTGTTTAAGGTGTCATTTAGTGCTGAAGAAGTTATTGTTCTTGTAGGAATTCACAGAAAAAATGTCTTGGAAAAATGTTTGTTGTCACTGTGTGCTTAACACAGGCCATGATAAATCTTACACTTTACAGCAAGTTGGTTTAAGAGAGACAAATTTCATTGTCTTTAAGACAGTGAGACAAATGTAATTGTCTTTAATTATGTCTTGTACATAGGATATTTAAAGGAACACATAGTTAGGACCTCATTTAGAAGTCAAACAATTGAATGAGCTTTAGAATTGAGCACAAAAACTGGAGGAAAAAGACAATTTTATCCTGGTTCTGGTTTTGCAAAGCAATCTTTGGATTTGTATGATACAAGAAATCTAGCATGATCCTTTCAGCACCTTTCAGTCCACTTTGCTGCAGTGCTGTTGTTACTGTTAAATCCATGTTCGGAGGCTTTTTTTTTGTTTCAGGTGTGCACATCATTCTCACTGTGGATAATTGAATATGAAGAGTAGCATTGGAAGAAGACTGTTCTTAAGTGATTCGAAAGACATTGCTTTGCAAAACTGTGGTAAATAGCTACATTAGCAGTGTTTTTTAAAACTAATCTGTTTGTCTTTTTTAAACATAGTGACCTTTAAACTAGCAAATACAAATTGCTATGTGGTTTAAAGACATCATATGGCTTTTTGAAGCACTACTTGAGCATTCTGTGCATTCAGGATCAGTGGCCAGTTCACTTCGGGGAATGGAGAAGTTGCTCTACCTAGCTATCCTTCCAGCAGATTCCTTAGTAGAAAGGAAAGTAAAATTGTCCCTCCTAAAAGTTTCATTCTTATGGTTCATTCTCTGTAAAATCAAGTTTGCTCTGCACGATAGGTAATGCCACCCTCAGTCTGCAGGACAGCTAGGGGAGGATGCTCAAAAAGTCTTTGGATTTCTTGTACTGTGTGAAATGGAGATTGATGAGTCTTACAACAGAAATGCCTTTTTAAGACACTGTCTAGGAAAAACTTGAGCGATTGTGCTTTATACCACTTTGACTGGGATTCCCTGTGGTTCAAATAAATGCTTTTTATCATAAACCATAAAGATAATATTATGTTGTATTAGTGGAACTAAATGTTTTGAAATGATCAAGTGCTTTTAAAATAGAAAGAAATTACGTGGGGGTGGGGAAGCAAAAGAAAGATTTAGCATTTCCATACCTATGCAGAGAAGGTACTTAAGGGCTATAGTGTCTTTAATAGGTAATTAACAGTCATAATGTGGCAGTTTACAAAAGTTACAGACTGTATTACAGTCAAAGTCACAATTAGAACAACAACTATAAATAGAACAAAAACTGGAGCTGTCTTCAAAAGGAGGCATTAAGAAGTTCAGAAAATATTTTTTCTGGTGGTGGTTGTTGTTAATGAAAAGGACCAAGATTCAGCTGAATATGAAGTAAAAAAAAATGCTGTGCAGAAAGCGTCTAATAACTTTACATAATATCTCGTAAGTGGATTGCTCAGGTGCATCATATAAGCTAAATTTTGTCGAACTTTAGCTTTGTGCATTGCAAAGAGATTTTCTAATAGTACATGTGAAGGAGGAGCTAGAAATCTATGCCAGTCTAATGACTGGCATAGATGACTAGTTATGAACTCAGCTTCATTTAGGACTGAGACCAATGTAATATCAAGATGAGAGCCATTAAAGTTTATTAAATTTGTCTAACAATATCAGCCAGAATTAGATTTAAAAATACATGGATTATTTATGAAATATGTACAGTCTGGAGCTAGTTTGCTTTCAGATCTCTCCTGTGAAAAGTAGTCTTTTATTTGTCATTAAAAGTCTAGACCAAATGTATTTTAAAGTGCTTAAGGAGATATTTCGTACAGCAGCAGGAAGCAATCTGTGTTCCTGTTGTGATGCTCTTGCATTCATCAGAGAAAATTTTCTTTTTTAATATGTAAATACTGAATTCGTAAAATATATGTAGAAAAACTCTATAATATATAAATATATAAAATCTCTATAATATATAAAACTCTAAATATTTGTAGAAAAACTCTAGGAGCTCCAGTTCAAGGCTTAGCTTGTAGAAATGTCTATATGAGGTGCAGACAAACCCTCTAAAACAGGTAAGCCAGGCAACTGTGGTTCATCAAGCATAGTCATAAAGGAGGCTCTTCAAAGCTCTTCAGCCACCTTCTGACCAGTAAGATGTTTAATAGACATTTAGGTGCCGTAAAGATTGCCATCTGTGGTGAGCAGGACTGATTCTTGGCAATGTGATGCTGGGAAGACACACTGATAGCTGATTTTGTCCTGGCTGACTACCGACATGGGAGATGGCTGTGGTGGTCTCTCAGGGGAGCAAGGTCCAGGGCTGCTGGGTAATATGTAAAAGTCACAGCCACTGGTTTTCTTGTACCTATTGATCCTGATCTAAAAACCCTTCATAGAGCAGGCCTAGGTTACCCAGAGTAGCATGATTCCTGAATAATCATAGCATTTTCTCAACATGTATTTTGGTAACTCCATCAAACATGAGCTTCAGGTAGACAGAGGCCAAGTCTTCTTTTCTGCAAATGTGACACTCCTGATTGCTCCAGATGCGTAGCCTTCAGAGTAGAGGGCCATGCTTATTCAGAAATAGACTCGCTATAGGCAACCACAGGCACACTGGAAGGTACATTGTGAAGTTAGAGATTAATACTTAATTTAGATCTTCTCAAACATTTAAAAAAGCAATTAGTTCATGGCATTTTGACCATGTAGGAGACATAGAAAATGTGTTCTTTCAGTGGCTGAGGATTTTCATTTTTGAACCTATACCTTCTGTATCTTTTGGTGATCTTTTCCATTAGTCACTTAATTGCTACCTCATACAAGCCTTTGTAGAGTAGCTGAAGCTGTGCAGCAGTCTTGAAGCCCATGGATAAGCAGAGGAAGCATGCTGAGAGGTTATAGTAATAGAGATACTGACTGTTCTGTTAAAAACCTTGGCTTGTCCCTGACTCTGTCAAAGATTTCTGCAGTATCTTGCTTCTTTCCAGTACCCTTAGACAAGCCAAAGCATTGTGCTCAGTAAGCAACACATTCCTTCTCAAAGCCTCACTAGTCCTTCACTGTTATTTTTGTAGTACAGAAGCTCTAAAAGGAATGTTCAAAATGTATTTGTTCTCTTTTTTTCCCCTTTTCTTCAAAACACAGAGAAAGATTTTGTTTGTTTATGTATTTAGATTTCAATATGTTTATTTAAGTTAATCATATGGATAGAAACCCACATTTCTGTTAGGGACATTTCCAGCTTCATGGCCCATCTTGGAGAGCAGGAGAGTACAAATATAGATTTACTGGAATCTATGCAAGAGACACAAGCATCTACTTTCAGGAAATATATCTGATAATATAATCTTTATTGCTGTTTGTACATAAGCTACAGACACACTTCAGGCCTCATGTGTGGTGAAGATGGAGCCATGGGGTGTGGGGTTGGGTAGCTTGTGCTACTTAAAAAATTTACATATCACAATAATAGTAATATACCTTGCTGACTTTTTTTGTCTGAGTGCAGTATTTTTAACTCAAGTTCAGTGGTGTCCATGAATCAATGCTAATCAGTTGATGGGTTGACAGGGCTACAGTTTTACGAACTAAAAAAAAAAAATAAAAATCATTAGTAGGACGAAGAGTCAGCATTATTTGTGGAAAGAGTAATCTTTTTTCCAAATTGAATTAATGAAGACAATATCAATTTATTTAGAGGAGAAACTTACCATCCCCTGGATAGGATGGAATTCAGTTCCATTTCACTTGTTTCTTGGTGTTATGGAACAAAGAAAACTGTAGACATGTTGAGTTATAGTTTTACCAGAAATGCATAAAGCAGTAGTAGATCTGATCATTTTTTTTGATAGCTGGGTGAGACTCAAGTGGACTCTTTAGCTGTTAAACTACTGGTTAAGAACATTTCTTTTTCTTAAAGCATTATTTCTTTTGTAGATGAGAGCATTACTAATATAACTTGTTGATCCTAAAACAACTGGACACAAAAAACAAGTGGGAAGTTCAAATGACTATTTTTAGCAATAGACTCTTTCAAAAGAAATAAAGCATAACCAAGTTACAATTGTATTAATAAAAAAATGACATTAAATTATTTGAAAATCTGTGAAGAAAAAAGACTCCTTGATGTACCAAAACCACTCATAAAAATTAATTACAATTTTATGAGATCCATGAGCTTGCTTTATTTTTATGAAGAGGCAACTTTTTTCCACAGGATAAGAATTCTTGTATTTTTACATACAGAAGCATCAGTTTTAGAAACCATATATAAGTAAAAGAAACAGATGCATGTACCACCAAGTAGGGAACGTGTTGCACACAGATTCTGCTAAAGTACAGTGGTCTACTCTTGTCTACAGATATTGCTCATGTTATTATTGTGTTTATTATTTCAGCTTGCATCCTTCACACAATCTACAAGCTAGCTGTATTTAAGGACCATGGTAGATGGAGTATTGGTGACTTTCTCTATAGGCTGGATGAAGAAAAATACAGAATGAACAGATAATACAAGAACACAGTAATCCTGACCTACCATTTATTGTGGATTTGGCAGGATGTTATTTTCTTAAATTAAGGTCAGCTAGGTTTGTTGTCCTAAAAGCATTTGTTATAGCTCATGGAGAATTGTTGGCCTTTTTAGACAGGAACTATTCAGCTGTTCCATATTGATGCAGATGGTCCCTTCTAGATCTTCAGGATTGCTTTAGGCTTTAAAATCTGTGTGTCAGAAATTCTGTAGGAGCCATGATAAGATGTTTTTCCTTATATAACTTCCAGTTTTCATATCTTACCATCTTAAAAACAGCAGGAGAAATAAAAGTTACCCTAAACCAAAACAAATTGTCATTCGGCAAGATATATTCTAACCTATCAGGTTAAAAAAAAATGAAGGATAGGACTTTTCTTACAAACCAAGGGGCAGCATCACTCTGACCTTCACTTTTATCACTCTTTCTGTATGTTTCTGTTGCTGTGGCAGTAAATCTTTGCACTTGTCTGTCATGCTAGAGGTTATCTCCTCCAGCTTCTGGGATTTTGGAGCTTGTTGTTGTCTTTATTCATGATTCAGAGGACAGTGGGGCTTGCAGCAGCGAACAGAGCTCTTCATAACCGGCTATCTGTGATGAGTTGTTGGGGAGGGCAACACACAATCCACTATCGTCATGGGTAGATGAATAGAAATAATGGTGAATAGGGATTACACAATCAATTTTTCTTCAGTCCTGTACAGTAGGCTTTTTGTAATTGAAGAGTCCTCAGAGAAAGACATTTCCCTGGCTGGCATACCCTGTCCTTCATTTCCAGGCAGCTTCACAACCGTTTCCAAGCTGGAGAGTTCCCATAGAGCATCGTCCCTTTGCTCTGCAGTTCCTTTGAAAGCAGCGACCCTAGATCTGTAGAGTCTAAACAAACATATGCTTGTGTACAAGAAGCATTTATAAGTGGGATGATTCCTCCATTGCCCAACTATAACAGCGATAAGGTTTATGATTTTCATTTCCCGACTTCATCAGCTAAGTAACATAAATGGCATTTGCCCTTTTTTCTTAAAGACCTTTCTGGAAATCTGAAACTATGTTCTGCCTTTTTAAACTGACTCCTGAATCCTTCCCTCTTTAAAAAAGATGTAACTCTTGTTGAAGTAATTTTTTTTGAGGAAAAAAACACTCTGAAGACCTCCTACTATGTCCACTTGCCAAGGAATTTATTTTTCTTTCAGATCGTCTTATCCTCGGGTTGCTGTGGATCAGTTACATGCTTGCTTTATGATTTCTGATGGAAAAAAACCCCACCCACAAAAATATGTAATCTTTTAAAAGATTTTCTTTCTTCTTAGCTGTACATATGGATAATATTTGTCAAGATTCTCTAATCAGTGTGGTTAGTCAATGTATACCAGTTGTAGAGCTGGAATGGCTAGACCCATGCAAGATCCATGCAAAGCTACCCAGGACATTTCTCATTACATTTGCAACAAACATCCTGTGATTGCTCTGAAGTTGCAAGAACCAGTTATTTTGTATTCAAAACATAGTCATGGTGTGGTGCTCACTCACATGAAAAAGATGCTTTGATGGCTCTGGTTTTAGTCAAAGGTAGAGTACATAATAAACATAGCTCCAGAGGCAGATCTGTTGTTCCCTGCAGGATATTATCCTCAGGTTGGATCATTATAACAGTTCTGCTCCTGCAGTGAAAATCTTGATCCTATCTAAAAGTTTTGCAACTATTGATCACACTGGGATGATGCAGTAAGAACTACTCTTGGTTAAACACTGCTGTCCTGCCACTGAAGCTTGTAATACCGTTTTTCTCCCCGGGAGTATAATAGGACTGTAGGCTTTTGTAGCAAGCTACAAAGTGGTCCAAACTTCCTCTCAATGAATGTCTACTAAGATTTTCATTTCACACAATGCAAAGAATATAGAATATAACTAATAAGGCTACATGGTACTACCTTGCCATGGAGAACAGCTGACTGTTGGCATCCAGGCAGAGTGTTACTTTAGCTACAAACCTTTGAATGTTAGAGATGCTAAGCCTTAGTGTAACACAGCCTCTCCAAAATCTGTGGGATGTTCTGTGTACAATATTGAATACTGAAGTAGACTGCTGCAGTAGTAGTGCTATTTTATATACATTTTAGAACTACATGTGTTGCTAAATATAAACTATTCATAGGTTTATAAATATAGCCCGGTAGGAATGTGACAATACTTCTGATGTCTCTGAACACAGCATTTTTTTATTTGATTTTTCTTTTCAGTTGACAGATAAATCAACTCAAAACTAGCCAGACAGTTCCCAGTTGAATATGAATTTGAGAGGGCCGATGCACGTTGCTTAGTCTAAAAGTCTAAAATAAGTTACTCTAAAGCTATTTTCTCTGAAGTTGCCAGACTTTATAGGATAGTCATAAATAACTTTGTGCAAAACTTGAATCCACTCTCCAAGTTAAGCCATATGCCAATTTAAAGATCTCCAGAACAGGAGCATTAGACATATGGGCAATTCCCTAATATTTTGCTGGAGCACATGTTTGATAGGAGGCTGCAGCTCATACCTCCTGGGGGCTGAGTCAGTGGAGTGACTTCTGTTCACCTCCATAGACTTGCTCAGGCACCATCTGTCTGGATTGTTCCCCATCTTGGTGGTAGACGTCTGATTATTTGAGTACAGTATTAGGTCTTACAAAATTTTATAGTGTATCTAAGGGATAAAATATGCAGAGTAGAAGTGACTGTTTGGATAACAGTCTGAATAAAACAAAGAACCAAAAACACTGGACTAAATTCCCCATAATAAAGGAGAAATTATGTTAGTAAGCTGATTTCTCAGAGAAAAACATATCACAAACAGCTAAATCCTTCAGGATAATGTAGAACTTGTTCATAAGAAAAAATACTGGAAAACTCAAGGAATCTTAGAAAGGGATGAGAGAAAAGAAAACCTGTTTCCTTCCACCATTTATCTGGACCAGAGAGACACTATGAATCATAAGCCTTTTGACACTTTCAGGAACGATCTTACTGTCCAAATGGCTTTCAGGGAGCTTCACTAGTAAAGAAAATGATCAATAGGGTGAGATATTAAAAAGGAATTTTTTCCCTGCTTACTCCAGGCAGCACTGTCAACTCTTTATTGAATTTATGATCTACAGGAAATTAAACACTGACAGCATCACCAGAAAAGATAAGCATATATTGCTTAGGGTTAATGACTTGCTAGATTTTCTAAATCAAGCTATGTATACATTAGTACCTCAGATTTTTATCAAGTGAGTGTTGGCAAGTAACCGTGGATAATGTTAGCAAATGAAAATTCCTTTTAGAAGTGACAGAGTCGTGCTGTTACATTTTAAGCTCTGGATTTCCAAATGTCTGCCTACTGTCCTGGCAGAGCTCATTTACATGTGTGCAGTATTTTGTTTGAATAACATAATTGTTATGTCACCCACTTGCACAGGCAGAGCCTTAGAAAAGGAATTAGAAATGCTGAAGCAGTTTGCAGTCCAGCAGATTTGGAACCATGTGCCCATAGTAGAGTCCAAATTCATAATTAAGCATCTAAATTAATGGCTTTATTTACAAAGATACTGGGCTCCCAGGAGTTCCTTTATTTGCTTGAGATATACAGATCTTGATATTAGGCGCCAGCTCATGGTTTCTGCAGCTCTAATCAGATGTTTTTCTTAACTTTCCAACTTCCCCAGAGCTGCAGGCTCCTTTGGGCTTGAGGCATAAACAGATTGATTGAGCCTGGCACTTTTTAGTTTGCTTAGACTGGTGGCACGCTGGTATCCTTTTCCTTTCAGCAGTATCAAAGACCAAATGCCCTTCAGGAGTTGCATTGTTGACATACTGGAGGGAAGCTCCTTGATCACCAGGGTGTGATGTCCTTTGTGAAAGCTACTCCACAAGACTGGTGATGATCAGTGGAAACTGGCTGATAAGGAAAGCGCTGTTGTGATACATACACAGACAGAAGAGTATTGTTACTGTTGACATTTAGGTTACCTCTTCAGTCACTGGAAAAAAACATGAGAGAACGTCCATGCAAAATGTTCTGAATCTTCTGAAGGAGCCTGTGTATTTCCACTGGCCGCTGAGGGAGAACCTCATTTATCAATATAAACTAGATACCCGAAGTTCATGCAGCAGTTTTCCAGTGTGGCCGAGTCAGAGTTAATGTTGATATCGTTAATTTACTGTTGTCTGTATGTTACCTGTGTGATCTATTCACTTTTCACTAAAAATGAGGGAGGGAGTTGCAGACCAGTTTTGTGGTTGTTTGTTTTTTTTTAATGAGGAAACAGAGGGGCAAAGGGAAATCAGCTTTGCCAAAGCTGCAGGAAGAGTCTGTAGAGAAAAGTACATCTCCATTGGGATGCATAGTGATGGTACATGCATTTCCTTTCCTTTTCTTCCTTTGAGGGCCTCTGTTGAGGCCCTGGTCAGACCCAACCTTCCCTTGCTTACGTGAGATGAAAAGATTAAAGCCTAGATTGGTTTCATATGTTTGGTTGGTACGGATTTTTTTGTTTTGTTTTTGTTTTTAAATTGTATTACTTGAAGCCTTTGGGGGTGATGCAACAGGAGGAATAAAATCCAAGTCAAGTGTATAACATTACAGAGCACTGGCACTTCTGGTTTATCAGGAGGAGAAAAAAAAACATAAACACAGTGTATGAGTAAATTTTCCTTAGAAACCAGAGAAGAAAATAAGAATTTTTGTAATAAATTTTTTTCCCTCTTGCTGCTTCATATCTGAGACATTTTGTGGCTTTATCAGTGCTTTACAAACAAAATTACAAGCATTCAAACTAGAAGACCCAATACAGTCAATACAGACAGCAAAATAAGAGCAAATAGACCCTCCCTTCGTATGCTTCTCCCCCTCCCACCATTGCCATCCTCTCAAATTCCTATCAGTCAAAGTCATGGCCAACAAAATAAGTCAGAGGTAGGATTAAACAGAAGAAACATTCTTCATTTGTGCTTTGAAGGGTACAGAAGGCTTGTTATAGAAGACATATGCCATGACTGTAACACAGGTGCAACCGTCCTTGTAGTAACAGTTCTTTCTGCTCAGGAGTTTACCAGGTCCAAACAATTTTGGTTTACTAGCCAGATGAAAAGCCAAAGAAATTCACTTTGCCAGAAAGCAGAGTGGCAATTTAACCCTCTCCTGTTGCCTGTGTTAGTAAGCCTTTAAAAAAACTTTCCTGTAAACTCAAATTTGGTGTAATTCCAAGAGTGCAATTTGTCGGCATCACTGATAAGTGCACTTGGGCATAAACAGAAAAAAGGTGAATAATACTATACAAAAATTCATTAAATTTCAAAAGTCTGTCTCTGTCACATGGGTCTTTAAGTAAAGAACAGATGATAAACGAAAATGTATGCAACAATTGTAATGTGGCAGATTCAAAGCATGTGAAAAGCCAATATTTTATCACAATTACAGTGTTTGGTGGCAGCCTGGGCCTTGGCAGTCTTCATAGAAGACTTAAGCATTTATGGAAATATGAACATCAGAGTAACAGTAGTACCAACAAGAAAAGTATTGATAGGAATGCAAGCTCTTCTATTTCAGTCTTTGACTGTTTTCCCTTTGACTTTTGGATAGGTTAATAAAGTCTGTTTGTATTGAGGGGTAATTCGGTCAATTTCTTCCTTAATAAAACAAAAGTATGTGTTTACTGGGTAAAAAAATTAGTAATCTTTCACATTAGATCTAAAATCCATTTAGCAGGTCAAAGACTAATGTACCACTCAGATACCTAAAAGCAAGGGGACTCAATTTCTAGTCTCACAGAAAATTAAGGAGTGGAACGTCTCCCTTATGAGGAAAGGCTGAGGGAGCTGGGTCTCTTTAGCTTGGAGAAGAGGAGACTGAGGGGTGACCTCATTAATGTTTATAATTGTAAAGGGTGAGTGTCAGCAGGATGAAGGCAGGCTCTTCTTGGTGATGTCCAATGATAGGACAAGGGATAAGGGGAGCAAGCTGGTGAATAGGAGGTTCCACGTAAACATAAGGAAAAACTTTTTCACTGTGAGGGTGACAGAGCACTGGGACAAGCTGCCCAGAGAGGTTGTGGAGTCTCCTTCTCTGAAGGCATTCAAGGCCCGCCTGGATGCGTTGCTGTGTGACCTGGTCTAGGTGATCCTGCTCTGGCAGGGAGGTTGGACTTGATGATCTTTCAAGGTCCCTTCCAACCCCTAACATTCTGTGATTCTGTGATAGGGGAGAAGAGGGTCATTCTTTCAGTTGTGGAAGAGATGCTACTTTTCTGCTATGGTGCTATGGGGTCAGGACTCCCCTTGCTTCTGAGTAGTAGCTGTGGTATCCCCCCTGTTTGCGTGCTGCAATCTTGAAGGAAATGCTTTCCTTTCAGAGCACGTGCGTTGTTGGAGAGAAGTTTGTATTTCTGCTTGCTGCATGTGACAGGCTAATCACTTGAAAACTGTACATGTTACATCTTGAACGATCAGATTAGGAAACACACTAGTGACAGGGCAAATTGCTATAGTGTACTTGAATGCATAAGAAGTGTTTCAGAAAATGTTCAGACAAAGGTTTTCCAAATGTTCAGGAACAGATTTTCAGATAGATTGGTGATCACTGAGTTTTCAGAGTTTAGGTCTATGGAAGATCAACCTCTAAAAATGTGTTTGTAGAGAAACTTCAAGTTGCAACCAGTCAGAATGTGCTAAGTACTTAAAGAAGCTGGTAGGCACATAATGGAAATTCAAAAGTACAAGTCACAGAATTTAGTCCAAGTTAGGTATCTAAGTACTGCTAAAAATTCTAGCAAGCACCTACATGCTGCTTTTCATAGAAATAAATACCTCTTAAAATGATGCCGGAAACTACTAAGGAATGCTATAAATGTCTGTGCCACTGGATTTTTATTAGTGAACTTAGTAAAAAATAAAAGAGGGAGAGAGAGAGAAAAAATGGCCTGATAGTCTAAAGTTGCAGAGATTAACAACAAAGAGGAAGATCACAATACAGAAGGAAAATGGGATCACCTTAAGGGGTGAAGTAATATCAGTGGAATGGAATTTAACAGTGAGAATTGCAAGGTTATGCATTTAGGGCCTCGTAGAAAGATCTGAATTTGTCCGGCGAAGATATTAGGCTAAATGGCAGGAAAAAGTGCTATATTTGAGAGATATAAAGAGCCTGGCTTCTTAATCTAGAAAACAAAGGCCAAGAGCAGACGTTATTGTTCTCTGTTATAACATCAAGAAGGTAAACATTTGAGATGAATGAACCAAAGGACTTCATGAGTACAAAGAAAAAGTGGGTATGAACAGTAAACAAATTTAAAGATTATTAGCTGTCAGAGGAATGAGTTTTTGCAAAAGCCTTTCAATATGAGCAGAAAAAAAACCCAGCTAGTTTTAACATGAAGGTTTGTAAAAGGTTTGATCTTATATTACTGGATGGAACTGATGTCCCAGGAGAGGAGGACTACAAAGTCTTTAGAGGTTTTAATTCCTGAGGTCCTTTTAATACTTTGTGTACTGTACCATAGACTTTTAAAATGTGTTAATAAAATCAGTTCTTAGAAAAATTCTCCTTAAACACTAACCCATGTTAATTTTTAAAAAAATTGATAGACTTTTTGTGTTCGTGGTGTGGTGGTTGTTATATTAACATTATTTATTATCTTGAAGGCAACATGCGTAATCGATGTGTGACAAATTTCAATGTATTTTTTGAAGAAACTTCTAAGTGGCTAAAATTAAATTTTATTATGTTAGCTTTATCAAATTTGCAATTATTAAAGAAGAGTGAGTGTTTCTGAATTTGGTGAATGTCTGTGTATGTAGTCATCACTAGCATCTCTATTTATAGAATTGATTTAGGACTACTGACCTCAAGGTTTATGCTTGCCTGTTGTGTGATCATCATCTACCAAGTTCCTGGGAAAATTACGAATGTAATTTGAGTTTCCCTAGTGTGTTCTACTGTCATGTCCCATCCATGGTCTGTAAGTATTTCACTCACTGATCATTCTAGTCATCGCTCGATTGTTTCTACTGAAGAAACAATTTGGTGTCAGGCATGCTTGATGTACCACTGGTAGGAGCCCTGTTGTGCTAGGTGCAACACAAAAAAGTTAGTCTGTTCATCAGCTAAAAGATGTTACGAGATCCAGCAGACCATTTCACCTGGATATTGCTGTGTCAGGGTTTGGATCTGCCTTGGTCGCTTACCTTTTAGTTGTTTGTTGGCTACAGTTTCTAAATTATTTACCCCCTTTTCCCCCAATAAAATGTCACATTTTTTTTTTCTTTTTTTACCCTTATTTTTTTCTTTTCTCTTCCATCTTCCTGAATGCCGTGCTATTTATTCTTGTTCGTTTATGTGTTGAAGTAGATAAATACTTACTCAGAAGCTATCTTAATCCAATGGCATTCCATGTTGTATACCCCAGTTTTTGTGTTTTGCTACCTTCTGAGAAGTAAAAAGACTTTGTTCATATAAGCCAGCTTTCAAGTACTGTTGATAGATCAAAAAGACTCTATATAGTCCAAGAATATTATTGCAATTTCACTTAAAGCTAGCTCAGAAGGGGAATGAGACATGTTGTAGTTGTGTTATCATTTAGATACTGTCTGGTCCACAGCTGAAAAAGGAATTCAGGAGGAGGACTCAAGTTCTGAAACTGTTTTCTGTTAAAAACTCTAGCAGTTAGGGTTAATCTCATTCTCCTGGGAGTTACAACCCTGTAGGTGTGAACAAAATGTGACAGAGAGGAGGTGATTATATTACCAAAAAAAAAAAAAAGAAAAGATGATAACACAAAATGGAATTCACAATTCACATACTGGTTACATAGGGAAAAATGCTGTTGTGATGATAGATCCACAATCCAAAATCACCTATATGAGTAACGAGGAAAATATGGAGAAATAATAATACTGTGCAGTACTAAAATCATGCCATTGCTCGTTTGTAAAAAGATGCATTTAAAGAAAAGACAAGACAGTGCTTTATGTGTAAGTATGAATAGTTGCCATTCCTATTTTTCATGACTCCTCACGGTACAAGTCCTGGGTGAAAAAAAAAGGAATGAGGTTGCTTTGTGTCAGTAATATTTGACTTCACATCTATTAGGAGAATTTAAGACACTCAGACTTCAAAGCAATTGTTCCAAAATTTCTGCAAATTTGATCAATCATCAGTACACTAGCATCAGGGGGTATGTTTCAAAATGTATTTAATGTTGTGGTTGTTTTTTGGTGGTTGGTGGTTTTTTTTGTTTGCTTGGTGGTTGGTTGTTTTTTGTTGTTGTTTTGTTTTCAAAACTGTGGAGCAAAGAGACCTGTCTACACTCCAGTTAGTCCATCACTTCTGTGCCTCCATAATAGTCTGGAGTATACTTGCCTTCTGGAATAAGCTGAAAAAAATCTTGATATAAACTATATGTTTCATGATGAGTTTAGGAAAGAAAATTGTTTTTTACTCCCAAGAAAAGTCATAAGATGGGTAAGTAAAATGAAAAGCAAGTAAAAAAGTTACCAGAGATAGCTGAAGCCTCAGATATATGATCTACTGGATTGATACTGATTTAGGAAGCATTTGTACTTATTTTGTTATGTTTAGAAGAGATCTGCAGGATTCCTGAGAGGCAGCAGCCTGATGTTAAATTAGATACATCCAGTAAGATAACATCCTAACATATCACGAGCAATAATAGTTAATATTACTCTTTGTGACATATAGTGGAACAGATTCTCTTACTTGCTGAATCATTAGATTATCTTGTAAAAGAAACACTGAGAATACTGAGATAAATTAAATTCTGTATCCTGAAGTAAAAAAGCATCTTTTCTAACAGTGTAAGGGCTGAATACTGAGCATACTCTTTGTTGCATGCACTGAAGACCATAAGATGAGGGGAGGTGAAGAAATCCTACAGGGTCAAGAGAAGCTACCTTGGAGGTCTTGTTTATGGCCATTGACTAGAATGCTATGATAAGAGAGATTCTCTTTTGAGTTCCATTTCTAACCAGAAAATTTCAAAGGCAAAACATCATCTCAGCTTAGCTACAAATGTCTTTGTTTCTGTTCTTTTTTAAATCCACCATTGGCATAATGGGAAGAAGAAAAGAATTTCATTCTAATTAAAAAAAAAATATTTCCTTAAATGGAATCAAAATTTATTTTAAAATACATTTAGCCCATGCCAAACAGCTCATTTCATCTGTTATATTCTGATTATTTTTTTCCTCATTCTTAATTGTGTTACCATTTTCCTGTCTGCAGCTTGTGGAAAGGTACTGCGTTCTGTTTGTTCTCCCACCTTCCTTTTGACAACACTGGTGTTTAAGTCCAGTAAACTGACATAGTATGGCTATGTTTCATGATTTTTCCTTTCACACCCATTGTAACTTAAGCTTTCTTTAGAAAAAGCACATTTATATCCAACCCTCTTACAGAAAAATGTTTAGAAACCTGATTCCACATATATATTGTTTTAAAATGACCACAAAAATATCTACTAGATATTTTGAGTGTTATTTTAGGAAGTAAAAAATGTCAAAATGTCTTTTACAGCTCAAAACATTATCTCTTTTTTTTTTTTTTTTTTTTTCCTGCTTTGGAAGTGTTACGTATTGTCAAGATGAACAATGTGTGAATTTCAGTAATATCACTGCTGTATCTAGGGATACAATGGTCCATGTCATATTTTGTGGTTTACTTCTGCAGTGTAGTTATGGCAGTAGTCTGGGGTGGCATATAGTCCAGAAAAATAACCAGATGTCTTTTCAGAAGTTGTATTCATAGTAATGAGTTACCTTGGTTTTTTTTGTTTAGTCATTGTTTTCCATAGTGACTCTGTTGAAACAGAGTAGAGCTTCTGATGAAAGTATGGAAGGCTCTATGTCTCACTCCCTTCCCCTCTCTTTGGCGTTAAGACAAATTAGGACAGAGTGTTTTACACTGCTTAAATTACATTGCTCAGTGCTTCCGGGTTATCGTGTAGACTGGAAACTTAACCAGGTGGCCAGCACAGTCCTTTGGAAAAGTGTGTCCATCTCCATTAACTGTGGATGACAGCTGAGAGAGAACAGCCACCTTAAGCATGCATGTGTTGGATACCATCCTTGTCATTCCTCCCTGCCTTGCACACCTTAGAAGTTGGTGCTGATCCAGGTGATGAATTACAGACCTATGTAAGAGACTATATTTTTTTTACTATAGCCACCTCATTTGTTCATCTTCCTTAGCACTAATTTGAGTATTCAGGACTTTGGAGTTGCTTCAGACCACCAGTTTTATTTTCAAAATAGCAAGCGATACAGCGCAGTGTTCTTTCTTTTGATTTAAACCACAGCCACTGTATCTGTATTCAACAGCTACCACCCAGCACCACTTACCAGCAATCTTCTGTGCAGAAGTGAGGAAGGTGAGGCTGGCAGCACACGTGGCACAGCTGGAAGGCCACTGCACCACTGCTCAGAAACAACTCGATTCCCAAGCCAGTCAGCATCTTCCCATTCTCCTTTGGCAATCCACCTCCTTGATTTCAAACTGCCAGTACCTTTCCAGAAACACTCCACTAGGGGTTTTGCTACTTAGATGGGAAACTCATTGTATTAAATATTTTTGCCATGTTGTACCAGTTTTTCATGCAGACCTCTCCATTGATCTCACCAGGGAATCTGCTTTAAACCAATGGCATAATTTGGCGCTTCAGCAGTGAGGTTTGTTCAAATAAGGGCAACCTCTGTTACAGTCACACAAAAGCTTCCACGCTGAAGGAATCAATGTGCTTTCTATTTTAAACCTGACTTTGAATTGCCATCCTGCCCATCTCAAAATAAAAGTTTCAGCAACTCCATATTTCCTATTGCATGCCTAACACATTTGAGTGTAACTGGGACAAGTCAGCATTGAAATGCAAAAGCTTGGGAAAATGAGATGGTATTTTCTTTCTCAGAGCAACTGCAGCATTCATGCTGAGACAGCTCTGTGCCCCACCATTAATCTCAGGAAATGGTACTGCAGCTCCATGTTACGAAGTCCTGCATACATCAGATAGTTTGTGATTTAGCTCAGTCTTTAGACCACTATAAATACATTTCTTAACAAAAAAATAGAGTGTTCAGGAGAAGGTCTTCATTGTTTGTCCTCTTTCACCACCCTGGCATTGTCATCTGTCTGCACATGCACCAGATACCTCAGAGGCACAGAAAACAAAAACTTTGCTATGGGTATTTGTTCCCAGGCCAAGCAAGAGGAATTAAGTGCTTTACCAGACATGCATACTTTCAAAGGCAATAATAATAAAGGGATCACCTAGTTTTACATAGATGATGGCATGAAGTACTTCCAGCAGGATGTGTAAGATCCAGCGCAGTTCCTGAGAGAAGGGGACAACATATGGCAGCATATTGATGGGGCAGCAAGCAATCTGTTTGCAGCCTTATCTCAGCCCCAGCTCCTTATCAGACTATCTTTTATAGACGTGCAGATCCTGCAGAGAAAGGCATCATTAGTTGCTGTAATTGCCTCATATGCTGGAGTAGACCATTTAAAGAGATACTGTATAGAAAATATAAACATCAGAGCTGCATCTGATAAAAAATGATAACAACCGGAGACATCCTTTACCACAGCCAGGCTGATTTTATGTTTAGATTTTGGAAAAATCAGTAATCATCTCATGTATTAAGCAGTCAGTAGGTATTAAAGTAACTATTAGACAAGACAGGCTCAGCACTATCTATTCATGTTTTTAATCTATAGTTTTACTGGGAAGTCCTGCCTTACCCATATTTGATTTTGTTTGTTTGGGGGTTTTGGTTTTGTTCTGTTCTTAAATCGTATCTTCCCTTTGCAGTGAACTTGAAGGTCTGTTTAAATATTGCTTATTAAAATGAGTGAATATTGACATTTTCTGTTCAACCAACTTCCTACCACCATTTGTTTTTCCAAAATTATAGGTTTCTTGGAGGGTTTAGCAAACACTTTAAAATAGTTCATTTACTCAGTTGAGATGCGGTTTAAAAATGAGCAGCAGTATCCAAACAGTCTGTTGGCTAAACTTTGTCATTCTGTTTTACATGATTTTGCAGATTCTAATATTCACTCACAGGTATAATTTAAAATATCCACCCAAACACAGTGATAATTATAATCAGCAGGTACTTCCTTAGGAGGTTCAGAGATAATTTTCCTCTTTTCTGTCTGTTAGCAAAATGCTATACATGTATAAAACAGTGTAACATGCAGTAAGCCTTTAATGAAGATCTTAAAAAGCCGTTCAGATTAGTCCTGGGCAACCTGCTCTAGGTGGCTCTTCTTGAGCAGGGGGTTGGACCAGATGACTTCCAGAGGGTTCTTCGAATCTCAGCCATGCTGTGAGTCTGTGATTCTGCAGTGGTATAATATCATTCCCTTTATTCATTACTGAGCATGTCACCACTTTACATTTTAAATGTGCTGACCTGCTAAAGAATTTATTGCATGCTGTTGAAGCATAACAGTGATTTGTTTGGATTTTTTAAAATATTAAAAATACTACATTATCTTATTTTAAATAGCCTAGATGTCTCCATCTGATAAGCACCTGATGCTTAACTCAATCACAACAACATATCTTAGGAGTAACTCACTAGTTTTTAGCATTACAGTAGCATATAAACTGAACAGTGACGGAAAATACTGCCAGCTGTGCATATTTTTCCCTGTGTCATAATTTTTAAAAAGCTGTTTATTGCTGAGTAAATCATATAAGACCCTACCATGTTCTTTTCCAGATTTTCTGGGCTGCCTTCAACAGCAAGGAAGTCGGGCATCCTTTGTTTACTTCATCTGGAAGTCTTTCTTACATAAAACAAGTGGATAATGCCTATAATCTAGGGTGGTTTTTTATTATTTTAAATAGTTATTTACTCACAGGTGCAAAAAGTTAGTTTCTGTTGGGGCTGCTTTACCTGTAAGGAAGAGCTTGATTTCTGTGAAGACCTAAGTATACATCTGTGCTGTAGATTTTACTGTCGTGTAGAGATACCGGAGTGAATTTTAAATAGCTAGCTTGAATAGTCAATGCAGCCTTGTCACAAAAGCACAGAGCTCAGTTCAGGGTCATAACTCCAGTTTCAGCATGTGTGGAGTCTGTCCTGCTTAGTACAAATTTTTCTGTTACTCAGAAAGCTCATTTAAAGCAAAAGTGTAGCTGCACCAGATCTTGTTATAGAAGTCAGTGTCACAACTGCTGACACCATTCCCAGAGGGGAAGCAGCTGACAGCCATCTGAGAAACCTCTACCAAATACTGCAATTTGGGGAGAGAAGGTGTCCTTTCCTGCAGTTCTCCATTCCTGTAGTGTAGGCTACTCATAAATCTAGCCCAAGTGGTGATGTTTTTAGTGTGATGGATCAAACTTTTGCATCTTTAACAAGCCATGGAGCTGTGTCTAGAAAAAAGCATTTTAAAGTGTGTTATGAAAATCAAAGAACAGAAATATTTATGTTCTGGTCTTGTGACTCAGAGTTACATTTTGGCAGGAGGTCTCAGAATATGGTGGGTACGATGACAATATAGTAAGTGTGATTTTCAGATGAGGAAAATTTAACGCTGTCTCTGTGGATGAGAATCAGATGGAAGTGTCGGTTTTCACTTACCTTTTTAGCACAAGAGAAAAGCAAGGATGCCTTTCTCAGAGTGTGAAAAACGAGGCACTCATTAGAGGGCAAAAGGAGAAAGATTCAGCAGTAAAATATACTGGGCAGGACAGAGCAGGAGAACAGAGTGGTGAGCATATTTATAGAAGTCATAGATTATCATCCCTGGTACATTTCGGAGTGCAGCTGTATCAGTGGAGGTAGCCATGCGCTTCTCCATCCAGGCTGGCCGTACAGCTTCAGGTCAGGAGACAACACTGTGCGTAACCTGCTGCTCTTTACACAGAAACTTTCATAAAATAAGAGCTTACCCAGCTCTCCAAAGCATTTGCAGTAGCAGCTTTGTGTCTGTTAACCATCAATCTGTACCAATATTCAATGGCATGCCAAGTCCCGGATGCTTCTGACATTTAGGTTTGCCATCATGCTTCTCTGTCATTTTCTTTAGTCATTGTTTGAAGTTTTGGATTTTTTATGCTTACCTTATGACTAGTGTTTGAATTTTATCATGTCAGTGATTGCGAACCTCTAAGCCAAAAGTTTTTGTTTTTTCACTTTCACTTCATGATTCTTTTATGTGAGCAACAAAGGCTTTTTCAGACGTCTGTGAGGTTTAGCAAGACAAGCAGGCTCCCAGTCCTAGGGGAAAAGAAGAACCATGAGGCAGTGCCACTGGTTTTGTTTCATAAGGTGTTCCCCGGCCCAGGACTAAGACTCCTCTTTGACAGTTCCCATGCCAAGCCTTTAAGGGAATGACTTATCAGGTTTTTGGTAGTCATATTAAAAAAGAAGACCTACTATCTATCTGTCAGGAGAGGGGATTAGTTAAGTGGAAGCACCAGAGAGCTCAGCAAAACTCCTTGGTTAAAATTAGAGTTCTTCATAACATGAGGTAGCAGTGTTCCTCTTCATCATAGCAGAATATCTCCTGTTCCTGTACCTTCTGCTTCAATATTACATTTAATACAATGCTACAGGGAAAGGCGTGCCCTTATTCCTTTTAATGCCATGAAGTCACTTCCTTTAGAAATAGTACAAAATTATCTGTGGGATTTCAGGGTGATGTTGTGAAACTGTAGTCATAAATGCTGTGTCTCCAAACTTTCCTAAGGTAGAGCAGTAGGATTTCAGTTGATTCCAGATCTTAATTGTTTGTGTGTGGCACTCATGAATTTTACTGGGCTGTGGAAGTAAAATATCAGGCACTTCCAGTCTTGAGTGCTATTGTAAACAGTAGCTCTTGTGCTCTGTGGGAATTCACTGCAAATGCATGTCTTCTTCCTTACATTTTGAAACCACTTAGAAATTATCCTGTACATTCCATGCACTACAACTCTATTCTGGCAGATCACAATTTGTGAAAAAATGGGAACATTAACTTTTTGACCAGAGAGGAGAAGAGGAGCCTCAATTGTCTTGGTCCAATAATTCCACATTTACTAAACTTTTAAGCTTAGTAGTAGCCGTGTTCATCCAGGCAGAGGAATTTTCTTGATTAACATTAGGTACATTGGAAAGTATTGGAGCATCAAGCCTGAATGAACACTTAAGTGACCATGAAAGTGCTATGCAGAGGCTTCTGTTAATGCTTCTTTTCACTTGGCAGCAGCCACTTTAGATGTGAGGGTATCCCAGGCATTTGTTGTTGAAAGGAGGAATGGAAAGGAGAGATCAGCTGTTGGACCAAGGCCCTGACCATTGCCTTTTGGACAGCATGAGAACTGAGCTGGATTTTGTATGCTAGGCACTAATAGAAGCCCTTCCCTTAGTGGTTGGTCGGTGGGTTTTTCTAAGGGGTGGGGATGGGGTAGTAGCTTTTTCTTAATGAGCCCAGTGCTACTCCCATCAAAACCAATAACAAATCAGTCTACTTCATCAGAAGATGGACTGAGGAATAAACTTGTTTGAGAGGAGATGACTGTTTCTTTTCATTATTTTTCTTTTCTTATTACTCCCTCTTTTCCCTTTTCAATGCCATTACCATATGGATTTAATCCTGTTCCACATCCATTAGCCACTAGTGCTGCATTAATGTGAGCTGTCTGTGTAAGATCCTCCCTGGTGTATGGTCCTAGCTCCCATGGCATGTCTAACAAAAGCAACTTGGTTCCCCATGGCTTCTCTCATTCACTCCTAATGTATTTACCCACTCTTCCCACTTTTTCTAATCATTTTTATTGCTGGCTATATTAATTCTGTCCCTGAATAATAACTGGAGATGGAGATACGAAGTATTGAATGTTGACTCTGAAAAGACCAAAAGCTGGAAACAGATGGAAAAACCTTGCTGGAGGTGATGTGTTTTTCTAAAGAACTGTAATCTAGCACTAGTCAATGATTTTACATGATCCAACTACTAAAAGAAAAAAATGGTACTAATGACTATATGTTCAAATAATCTTAATAACCCTTTTCCCCCTCTCCCAAGTACTGTAATCCATTGCATCTGTTTGATTACTTTTGCAACCTGCTCTTTTCATTTGGCAGTTTTGCTATACTTTGTGAATATAACAGTAATACGTTAGCTTGAATACTTTTTTTAATTTGATGAAAATGAAGTATTTGTTTTTAATTTTGTATTGGTCTATGGAATTCAATATAAAGTTTCCTCAGTATTCATACTGAAATTGTCAGATGTGTATGTGCACTGTCAAAATTGTTGTAGACTGTTAAATAAATTGTGACATCTGTAAGCATCCTAGAATGACAAAGAGCGATGACTATAAGTTTGTGGAGAATAAATGTAATAGCATGGCGAATAGCCAAGGAAATATGTGAAATAATTTTCAAACATGCCCATTTTTCCCCCCCTGTTCTGCACCATACACTTTTACTCTCCAAAATGAGCTCATGCATTCTAAGTAGTGTGTATGGATGAATTTTTATGATACAGAGCTCATAGTTTTTACTCAGAAAGGAGCTGTTCTTTTTAAAACTTTTATATTTACAGAGAAAGGACAAAAGTTTAAGACATTGTTTATGTAAATATGCACACTTGTCTCAAGAACATCATAACCAGAGGTGCACATGTGTAGCCAGTTTGCACGTTCACTTCAGAGGAGGCTATACCAGCCTGCTCTGCCAAAAGACCACAAGGTCAGAGTGATGGTGGGTGATAGGGACCAAATCTGGGCCGGTGTCTGGTTGGTCTTGGGCAGGTCCTTCACAGGCTCTCAATCACCCGTCTGCCTGGTTGGTTTGCATTGCTGCCCAGTGCTGACTACCATTAACAGGAGCTTGCTGGAAAGCATTGTGGGGCTCTCAGCAAATGGTCATCTCCCTCAGGGTCCTGAGACAAAAGAGCAGCTGGTCCCGTCCTCCAGCAGTGCTGCAATTGTGGAGTTTACCGTTACACTTCAACGGGAATGAATAGAGATGGAATGAGAATCACATGCATATGTAAAGTAAATGCCCATCAAGAAAATAAACAGGGAATTCTGCAAGTTTTAAAGCTTTAATTCAGGGCATGTTGTCATCTAAATCTAAAAAGCAAACTGTTTTATCCTTTTAGTAGTGTTATCCTTATAGAAGAACTCAGGGGAAAGCTAAAATGGAAGCACTTTAGCAGGTGTTTTTTATAAAGATATTTACTACTAAACTAGAGAAGTCTGATGTATAATATAACAGTCACTGCATTAAAGTTGCTTAATTTATGAACCACATTCTGTTTTAGTGCTGGACAGGATCCTTCTGTTACTGAAATATTTAGTGGAATTGGTAACCTGTTACGTTTCCATGTTGTAAAATTTACCACATTCCTACAGTAGGAGATAAGAGTGGTCATTCATATATACATTTGTTTAACCTTCCCTAATCTGTGTGTAGTTGTATCTGTTACTGCATCAGAGACATGGTTCTCTGTTGTTAATTTTCCAAAAATAAATGTTGAAATACTTCACAAGAAATGATGTGAAAGTGAAATGATCATTTCATCTCGGAAAATCTCCAACTCATATTCTTCCATGGAAACAAAATCTTTCCAAGGGGTAGAGAGTTCTACTAGGAATTTTGATACCAAATGAGGTTGTTCTGTTGGTTTGTTTTTGTTTTGTTTGGTTGGTTTTTTTAATGGGGAGGTGACGTAGATGCTCCAAACTGTAGCGTGCACTGATTGCAAACAAAAGACAGGTGAAAGAATGTGACAGTGAAAAGATAAAATAAAACAAGTTACTTGCAGTCTTATATGATCTTATATGCAGAGGTAGGAACTTCTTTATTTTTTCCAAATATGCAGAGTGACTGACTGGAGGCTAATAGTAATAGTTATTAAAATCAAAATCCATCGTATTCTAACCATTGCAATCATTGCTCCCTTACAGTTGAAATCCTAGCCACTGAAATAAAGGAAAAAAACCCAAACATTAAATGCCATGAATGTGACAAAATTGTTCCCTGGGAGTAATTTGATGTCTAACATAATTTTGTTCTCTGATACAAGATCTGGATCAAGTTATTACCGATAATGTCTGGATAATACTATGAAAACCTGGAGATTTCTAATAGCACTAAGTGTTCTTAGCAATTCATGATGTGGCCTTGAGCACCTTTGCATGAATTGTAGAAGGTTGGTATATTCAGGCAGGTATTGATCAGACAGAATTTGGATCATACTTGTAGGAGGCTGTGGAAGAATGTTTTCTACCAGGCAAAGCTTCATGCAGCAGTCTGTTTGTTAAGGTTACAATAGTTTTATTTTTTATTTTATTTTATGAAAAATTGTTCTAGTTGTCACAAGGTCAGTTCCTTTGCAGTGCGATCTGTAATATATTCAGTGTTCTTGCAGTCACTGAAAGGTCTTTCTCTGCCGTTTGCACCTGAAAAAAAGTTTTTTCAGAGTTGAAGTTTAAGCATGGCTTGGGAACCTGTGTTTGAAATATTGATATTTGATTCACTCAGCTCACGGATTATATTTCTTGTTCTATCTTTTGCCTGTGAGGCTTTTCACGTGCATAACAGAACTCGAGTGTTGTAGTAATTGAGGATAGATGACATGTAGGAAAAAAAAATAATTTTATATGTGCCATAAGACAACAGATTTGACTTGGAGTTGTTCTCAATCAAATCTGAAGAACGATGTCAATGTGGAGGATCAGCAGTATAAAAAAATAATGAATAGCAAATTATGCATAGCTGCCATAAAACAATGCTTAAGCTCATCTGCTGGCTGAAATAGGATAGTGTGGCTTAGGTAATAAAAATGCAGAATAATATCGTTAATTTATATACCAGTTTTCAAATTTCTGGCACACTCATTGTTTTACAATGCTCAGTCTGTGCTTACAGGTTTGCTCAAATTCAGCCACCTTACAGATGGGCAGTAGGTAGCAGTTTCATAGCATACTGCAAAACAGTGGGAAAGAGGGGGAATTTTGCCAAAGATATTGACATAAACCTCTAAAGAAAAATGCTGCAGAGCAAGCAAGAAATGCAGTTTTAAATGGATACGGATGTGTTAATACAAGGACAGGCTATATGTAATCTATGTCATCTGTAGTAAGGTGGTAGGCTGAAAAGCTATGATTTTACTGATTCTAGGCGTCTCAGACCTGGTGCATCTTCCATTGTGGTGAAGCAGAAGCTTTAAAGAAAACTACTTTTAGGGCAAAGAGATTTTTAAAGGTTATGAATATGTAGTCTGGAAGGCATAAGTTTATAGATGAAGCTATTACAGCTAGATATGGAAGAATAACCTGCAGACAAAAATAGTGCTCACAGCCTAGCATTTCAAACATATCACATTGCCAGTCATTTTTTTCAACATGTGGTGCTGTAGCCAAGTGTCTAGTTTAATTGAAGTCACTGTATATTATCAGTATGGGAGTAGAATGATGAACCTTTCACTCATGGCTACGAGCAGTTAATAAACTGGTAAGTTGAATTTGCAGTGCATTCCCATGTATTTCTTTAAATTTGCAGATCCTTAAAATTCTTCACTTTTTCAATTATAAATAATGATGATGGCTTTTGTTCACTTATCTTGCCCTTTTACTGTGTCTCACCCTTTTATTAGAGAAGAACAAGGTAATAAAAGGAAGGAAAAATGGAGAAACATCCACTGACTTTTCATATTTTTCAGTCATTCAGCTGAAGTATAATAATCCAAGGATACTGTCCCTGGATACTTTTAAAATAAGTAACTTTTATTAAATAAGGAATTTCAAATTATTTTTTTCCCAAGGTCTGTCCATTGTTCTTCAATGACTCACTGTGAAACTGGCTTCAGCAACACAGTGACTCCAGAAATGCCTGTAATCCCTTTCTTGTAGTACATCATCAAAGACTGAAACATTGAAGTGAGAATTGCTGATCATGTTTTCCTTCCCTCTGATTTTGGTGGGATGATAGTACATGCATTACAGAGTTAAGAGTCTGCCTTAATACATAGCTTGGTGTTTTGTCATGGAAAAGGCTGTAGACCAAATCTTCTGAATATTTGTACTGACTGGTGGTGGTGGCAGTGGATGGTGGTATCATTTTGAGTAGGCAAAGACTGAATATCTAATTCATTTTGTCTGGTTTGCTTGATTCTTATTTGAATCAACAACGACTTGGTAGCTTCGGTGTAGCAATGATTATTGAGAGTTTTTCACCGTGCACTTTGGCATATGAATCTGTATACAGAGTTAAATAATCAAGCTTTATATGGATACTCTGTGAAACTGAGAAGTTGAATACAGCCCTGACCTTGTTCAGGTCCATGCCAAAACCTGCACCTACTTCCTGAGGACTAGGAACTGTCATTGCATTGCACATAACGATGAATTTAAGGAATTGCCACTAAGTCTTCCAGAAGACATTTTTTAATATCAATTGCCCTTTTAAATATGGCACAGATGCTTAAAAGACTTCACTGGAAAACATCACAACCATGTGTGGAAAAATTGACACGCGTTTCCAACATTATCCAAACAACTGAAGCCATAGGTACATGTTTTCCTTGGTCTGACAAAACGTAAGGGAAACATTGCATTCACATTAGATAATGATAGGTGCAAGAACTTAATTTGGTCACCACAGGCAAAAGCATCTGGAATTTATGAAGGTGACTAAGGAGTACCGCTTATTGCTTGGGAGTAACCTGGCAACATGGCAAAATTCTGTTACATAGAGGAAAGGTAAAGTGTACCATTGTGATGCGCAGTCAGCTTATGTGGTCACGTTGGTATGCCGACATGCTTGCTGACACTACTTTCTGGGAGAAAGCAAAGCTTCAGATGTTTCATATGGACTGATGGACATCTTAATAACTTCAAGCAGTACTTTTCCCTGTTTTCAAATATTACTTCATGTAACATTAGAAATGAGTTGTGAACAGGATAAATTGGGTCAATTGTTTATATTTCCACTTTAAGTATCACTGCTTTTAAAAGAGTCTGCTGTAAATGTTTTATTGCACAGAATATTCAGGTATTGACAATTATAATTTAGAGTCTAATTCTGCTGTAGCTATGTTACTCTAAGGACCAGAAATCAGACTAAATACAAGGTTTTCTGTACATACTGCTGGAAGTCCATTTCAAGGATAACAGAAAAAATACATTTACTGTCTCTGTAAATGCTCACTCAATACAAGGTGACCATTGGGTGATTTTTAACTGTTCCAACTTTTCCCTCTCTTTGTTCTTTTGTAGTGAATAAGACAGATTGAAAAGGTTCTTAGAAATGTTAAATTTTTTCCCTGGTATTTAAAAATAAGAAATGTCAGAAACACCTGTTCTGACTTATTTTTGGAATAGTTACTGGAAATCTTAAACATGTGTATTGCAAGTTCTCACACTTTAAGCTGAGAGACAAAAGTGTTAACAAAAAATCTTTTCTCCAAAACGTCAATTATTGGAGTTGCAGATATTTTTAAAGAAAGAATTTGTGTGTCTAACAACAGGAACAAAAAATTCTTGTATTTATTTTATTTTCTGGTTTTAATACTGCCCTTTTTTTTCATCAGTTGCCTTGTCATTGTAGTTTACTAAGGTAAACTTTGAATTTTAAGTGGAAAAAAATGGGAAAGTAGAGCTCATTCTTCCAAAAAAAACCCAAACAAACAATTTCTCATCCTCCTTGGTTTTTTTACACAAGGCAAAGAAACAGTTTCACAGTTACAGTTTCATCTCTGTAAATAAAACCAGCTGTAACAACATGCTCTTCTGTCCTTTCCCTGATAATCTTGCAGCCCCAGTTGTATTGGACACCAACCAGTTCTGCCCACTTACTCTGATCTTGCAGTAGTTTATTCAGATTATGTGTGTCATGCTCATCATTTTCCTGTATTGTTCATGTTTCTATAGCACATTCTTCGTGTTTTCTTTTTCAGTGATTCATCCGTAGCTCTCACACCAGTTTACTAAGAATGACATTTTATCTTTAGAAAAAAACAAGGCTTAGAGAAGTTGCATGATGTGGAGGTCAAAGGCAGCAGGAGATTTCAGATCTTTTAATTTGCATATACTGCCTACACTGTCATGCTATTTAGATACAGTGAAAATCTCAGGGAGGGAGGAAGATTCAGAAATGAAAATCATCTAACCCAGAACCACAAGCTTCTGTGTGTGTGTGGATGTAGTACGTTATAGAGTTCAGCAATTAGGAAAAGAGATGCACCCTCCCTTAACCTTTACTAGTTTGCAGATGATATGATGGAGATACAGAATCAGGGAGGAAGGATGGGGTTAGATTAGTTTGGGATGGATGTGGTGTCATCAGCATGCATAGAATTTTTTATTAGAACTGCAGACTGATGACATTAGTTGTGGCTACTGGTAACACAGCCAAGAACTGTATGGAGTGATATTTTCTCACTACAGAGCAGTAGTGCCCCTCAGGTAGAATTGACCACAGCCTCTGGTATCACACTGCATGGTGATTTAAGGTATGAGCAAGAGTCCTGCAGGATTTGCCTTCAGATTGCCAGTTGCTATTATCTTCTGGCTGATATTGGAACTGGATGCATTTTTCCACCCCCAAAAAAGCAATTAATTCCTGTCTGAGACTGAATATTCTGGATTATTTAGGTTTGTGTTATATCAGAAAAAGACTGAGTCAGAACATGCTTATGGATGCTCTCTGTCTTTAGAGGAAGAGGTAATCTGCTCTTGCTTAATTCAGCTGTTCCTTGTCCTTATACATCAGCATCTACCAGCATCTCCAAATTAAATCCTTGTAGAATCTGAGATAATTTATAGCTCGACTGCAAAAGAAATTTGGAACTAAGTTGGATTTTATGTTTTCGTGCTTGTAATACTAGAGTGATTTCTTTTGTGTGCTAAATTTATTTACACGTCCAATCTAAAGTACAGTTTTGCGCTTTTGGTTCTTTTGGGACGACCACTCACTAAAAATTATGAGGTAGCTAGAAATGGGATTTATGGTCCACATTCACTCTGTTGGCTAATACTTTTTTTTTCAGACATACTCAGCTTATGCAAGCTCCATGTAATGTGTGCCATGCTATTCCCTGGCAGACAGACATTGAGAAAATTTAAAGAGACTTTGAGGTGTCCTACATTTTTATGATAATTTTTTGCTGATATTGTGTATTAAATGAATAATATTTACTGTAATACACTGTATATTGTCTTAATTCTGCATGCCTTACTCAGAATTTCCTATAGAGGACATTTTTGACTCATCAAGACTTCCAAGTGTAAGTCCCATGGATCTTAACAAATAAGAATATAGCGCAACTGAGAACAGCCAGAACTTCACAAAATCATTAGTCAACACTTTGCAGATTGCAGAAAAATATCTCCTTTCCACTCAAAGCCTAATTATTGTATTGCAGAATTTTGAGACACTAATAAGGATGTATTGAACTTTTTCAAGCCTATTGCCAGCAGGCAATTTATTATTCAATAAATCCTCCACCCATGATCAGTTAGCTAATGGAAAGTGCTCCAGACTTGAAGTAATAGCATGTTCTTTCTCTATTAGCACAATGTTTGCATTAAAAAGATCAATCAGAATATTTATGAGCACAATATCTACAGAAGAATTTTCCAATTGCCTCTGGATTGTTGGAAAATTATGTATTTTACATCAGGCTTCAAAATAGTCCCCTGGGCTTTGGCTCAGGGATAGTTTTTCTCCTAGACTTAATCTTCAGGCCAAGAATTTTCTTCTTTTCTTTTTTTCTTTCTTTCTTTCTTTTTTTTTTTTTTTTTCCTGGAGTCANTTGTTAATGTATATTGAACTTTTTCCTCAAAACCAAAAATCTGAAGTTTGTTCATGATGTATTCCTTCTAGAGATACATTGCTTTCCATGGTATCTCTCCATAGCTTCTTTAAGCTTCTTCTCTGCCAGCTACTTTAGCTGTGGGGACAAATCTCACATGGTATTTCAGCAAGTGCATTGCCAAAACAAACCTGGAGTCTGGAACTGCTCTACAGATGTGTGTGACTCCTTTGTAAGGAAAATGCACAAGGGTATCATGAGGTTGTTGAAATCAAGGCATTGTACCCAGAGAATTAGCATTCAGTTTCTGTAGATGAATGAGTAGACAGATTTATTTTTTTTTTCCACTAAACTTGAGCTCAGCATTTCATTAACAGAAGTACCACACAGCTCTGATTAATTAAATGTTAAATCTTGTATTTCATTAGTCCTCGCTTGCATTGGCAACCTTAGCCCACATAAAATTGAGAGCACAAATGAAAAGACATATTTGTTGTCCAGTTCTTTTATTAAACATGATAACTTTTTGCATGACTCCACTTGCTGAGTTGTCTCATCTTCCAGTGGGTAGTCCAGAAAGAGACAAGCTGGAGTCTAAAATTGCATTCAACTGTTAATAGATAGTTTATATTTGTATTTTAGCCAACAGCTAAGATTGCTTCTGTGTGAAAAGTGTTGGAACTGTACTTGCCACTAAATTACTGTGGATGTTACTCATCTCTTGTAAAGAAGAATATATATGCCTATACTTCCTTTTGAAAGTTGCCCTGAATCACCACCCAGTATTGACAATTTATTTGTTGATCCGTATAGATGGTGATGTTTTAGAGAAGGTCCTAGATATTTCCTGAGGAATATCCCCTCCAGAGTGTGCAGGACCTAGAATATGGACTGGCTTGGGCAGTCTGATGTCTCCAGCATTTCTTTAAGTGTACTGCAGTCTGCCTGTGGGTGGATTTTGGAGAACAGCTAATGTTGCTATTTCTGAGGCATAATTGCAGACTGTAACTGCTAACTGGGACTATTATTCCACTGTTGTGAAAGTATGGTGAATTCTGGATACTGACAAGGAGGTCCTCTGATACTAGTATGTGAAAGTTTTGCAGACACAAGACGGATGTCCTCCCAGGTTGCTAAACACGAAGAGCAATGCAAGTTATTTACTTACCCGCTACTGGTAATTTAGGATGCTTAATATAACAGGTTTCTAACATTTTGAGCTCTCCGCTATTTGTAAATCTTCCTTCTTAAGAGATCTCTTAATTCTAAATGTATTCTCAGGCATAAGACAAAGTAGAAAAGAAGTGTGATACTGATAATTTGGTCCATGGCTTCGTCATGAGTAAAAAACCCACCAAAATGTTTGGAACCTACTGTATTGCCAGATTGTCCTGATTTTGGCTGGGATAGAGTTAATTTTCCTCCTAGTAGCTGGTACAGTGTTGTGTTTTTGATTTAGTGTAAGAATATTGTTGATAACACACTGACATTTTAGTTGTTGCTAAGTAGCACTTACCCTAAATTAAGGATTTTTCAGTTTCTCGTGCTCTGCCAGCGAGCAGGAGCACAAGAAGCTGGGAGGGAGCACAGCCAGGACAGCTAACCCAAACTAGCCAAAGGGATATTCCATACCATAGGGCATCATGCTCAGTATATAAACTGGGGGAAGTTGGCCAGGGGGGTGAATCACTGCTTGGGCATTGGTCAGCGAGTGTTGAGCAATTGCATTGTGTATCACTTCTCTTAGGTTTTATTTCTCCCTCTTTTTTTTTTCATTATTAATTATTTAATTCATCTTATCTCAACCCATACTTTTCAATTTATTTTTTTTTTCTTATTCTCCTCCCCATCTAACTGGGAGACAGGAGGAGTGAGTGAGTGGCTGCCTGGTCCTGCCTGTGATTTAACCCTGCCTGCTGGCTGGGGTTAAACCACAACACAGCTCTATAGGAAGGGTGGGAACTATTTTTACAAGACTTCTCAAGATACCTGAGCACACATCAACTTGAAAGTTTAGAGAGGTAATAGACCTTGTATAGCATATCTTCTGGTTTCCGTATATCCTGCCAGGCATTTGATTTTGGCATGCCGTTTATTTGTTAGGCAGCACCAACAGACAAGTTCAAGTACACCCTGGAAAGAAGAGCTACCAATGTCTGCATAATAAGAGTGTTTTATTTCATCAGGGTGCACCAACTATCCCCCTGTCTGTCATTTCATTTGCAAGAGTTTTCAATATGCCAATAACGCCAGCGCTGGTAACAGTGTGTCCAGATTACCTTGGAGATAGGCATGAAAACAACAACAACAAAAAGATGAAAGTATGCAAGAGGAAGTAAATCTTTATTCTCATTGTGTTGCAACTCACTGAGTTGCTAGGCTTGGAACAAGATCCCTGGATTTGCACTTGTCTCATGTCTTGCTCGGCTGAGATGTGACAGTTTCCCCATATTGAGTTACTTGAAGAGCTTCCAGTAATACACGTTTGTTTGAAATTAAGCTTCCATACTGCATGCACAAGAAAGAAAAAGTAGGCAGGTTTCAGTGGCACAAAACTGGGCGTGCATCTGTGTGCATTTTTACGGTCCTAAATCACCTTTAGAGTCCGGCTCTTATGTACATGTTATGTACACGTGAAAATCATCATCACTGAGATACAATTCTCTCATGGACTGCTCACTGCAGTGAGGTCCTGATCTGCACATCCATAAAAGCTGCTTCTTTTTGGACATGACAATTAATGCCAGCTGTAGGAGATGTAACAATTTTCGTTAGTTTGCTACTAGTTTAGTTTGTCCCTTCTGCAAGAACTTCCAAAACCACTTTGGTGCTCTCTAAGATGGATGGTTTTCCTGCCAGCTATTTCTCACTCATAATTTAATCATTTTGTGCTCTATATTAGGCCACCAGGACAGTATTTTCCTGCTGCCCCACAGTGTGTATTGCTGTGAGGATATTGATTCACTCCAGCTCCAGGAGTAAGTGTGGTAAACTTACCACCATCTTATCCAGTGTCTTCAGTCAGTCAGGTATCTATTTTACAAGATATGTGAAGCCATCTACCAAGATGAGGTTACCTCTTACGTTATCAGAGGATAAGATGAGATCATAATGCTGGTAAGAGGACTCTCAGACCTCTGTTTGGAAGCCATACCCTTTATCAATCTCAGGCTTAAATGGAGGGAAAGAGTAAGTGCCATCACCTGGATGATGATACAACTGCCATGCATCTTTAACGACTGCACTTTTTCTTCTGCCCTCCACTGTGTTGCTTTCTGGGGTACCTCTCCTGAATATATTGTGAGCATTATTTATGTTCACTGGGGGATGTAAATTGCAAGCATACAGCTAACTGTAATGACCCAGATTGTTTTTCTGTGCAAGTAAGCTCCGCATTCAGGATTATCTGAATGTAAATATGATGTATCCTCTGATCAGAATGATGACTTTGAAACTTCATTTATCTAGCAAGTATTAATGGAAACCCTACAACAGCTAGGCACTGTGGGCCCCTTAGAAACTGATAAAGATCTTTCATAATTTACATTTTAAAGTACTCTCTCTCTCAGACATTATACAGTATCAAAAAACTTGCAATTAAGAAATCCTTTAAGTATAGTAATTCTGCACAAAATCTTTGATTTTAAATCCAATTAGAAAAGGAAGCCATATTTTATTCACTAAACAAGTGAAAAAGAAATGTTTGTAGATAGCCTCACAGATATCAAACTGCTGGTCATGTTGGCAAAATGCTGGGAAGAACATGCCTTTCTTACTGAACGTAGATTATGGGCTTGTAAAAGTGTTGTGGTGAAATGAATGGTCCTGTAGCTGAAAATGTTAACCTTCCTTTTAGGACTGCCTGCTGTGGCATGCACCTCCACATCACTAGAGGAGGATTAGGTTTTAATTTCTTCAGTGTAGCCCCTGATCAGTGTTATGGATGCCCTCAACACTTAAGAATTTATTCCATACCCAAGGAAAAATACTACTTTTGAGATGAAACATGAACAAGTGAGCTTTGTTCTCCCCTCAGATCAAGCGAATAGGTTTCAGTAGGTGTGCAGTGCCTGTAAGGGAAGCAGAGTGAGGCCCTTTGAGTGCTTAAATGAAAATGTCCTTCACACAGCCACATGCTTAGAATGTTGAACTTGCTTTGGACTGCAGGAGCACAAAATGCAAGGTGCCGACCTCTTCTGGAAAGTAGACCTGTGGGATCTGATACAGTTCTTTGTGTTCCTAACACAGAGATATCCAGACCACAGAAGGGGGATTATGCCTATCACTAATTAATTCCCTTGCTAGCCTTTGTGCTAGGACCTGTGAGCATCTTGTGTGCTATAGGGCCTCAATTCTCTGTTATGCTCAGTGATGGGGGCCCAATTCCCCTTTGCTTTGGTGCTACCTGATTCTCTGGTATCTGTCCCAAGTGTTGTTGTGCTGGTTCAGCCACTATCATTTTATGCTGCCATCAGTTGCCTGATCACACAGGCCAACACCCAACTCAGCAACAGCCCCTCAGAAGTCTTCCTTCAAACAACCCTACCATAGGTTCCTGGAGGTCCTGCTCCTCCGCTGCCCACTGTGGTGCCAGCATCGCCTGCTGGACACAACAGACAGAGATGGCTCCTCAGTGGCCCTTCACATGGAAGGACAGCACTGAGAGAGCTCAGCAAGATGCAACCAGCTCCAACAGAAGCCATACCCAACAGGAAGCTCCTCCAACTAATTGGCTCCTGGTTGATATAATCCTGGCCTCACCCACCACCCCAACCATGACCACCTGGGTAAGGGCAGAGACACAGGTGGGCCAGGTTCTGCCTCTGGAACATGAAGCCAGTGGGGAAAACAAAACATTCTGCTGGGTTGTGACTCATCCACACGTCAACTCTAACTTGAGGCCCACAACTCAGGCCCCAGCACTTCGAGTGTTTACATCTGTGCTAGCAAATGGCTTTAAAAAGTATAACTAGAAAAAACTTACCATTATTTTGCATAGATAAAAGGCACATTGTTTGGTAAATGACATCAAAAGGCATAATTGAAACAGATCCCATTCTTGCTGGATTTGGACTGGTCACAGGGACAGAGCAATCTGTTGCTGTCATTGCCCTTGATGTGTCCAGAATGGATAGAAAGGAGGTGTTGCACCGAACACTGAAACAAAACCTGAACGGCTTTCAAATCCCAAATGACTTTCATACCAGCTTCGCTCATGATCATTACATTCATGAGCAATAAAAATAAGAAAATTAAGTGAATGGGTTAGAGCAAGTGAGTAGGATATAATACTTGAAAGATTGAATTATTTAAAAGAAAGTAGAAGATGAACTATGAAGGTTTTATTTTCCTTTTTGAATCAAACTTCAAAGTATTCTCTGAACCACTAAATTCGACAAGCAGATTTATGTTTTGTTTCTTGAGTTGTTATGACTGGCACAGCTACATAGGCACTGAACCACTTTGGAGACTTTAAAAAAAAGTACCAAATGACAGAAGCATTTCTTCTTGCCAGCTTGCAGAATAATTAGCCAAAAAGAAAACAGTTCTTAGAATGTAATGAAGGACAGTTGCAGTGCTATGGCGAGTTATCCCAAAGAGGGTAAACATTTTAAGAAAACATATGAGATTTTTGTTATCATCTTTTGACACATTTTTTTCCTTTTCCATATACTCAGTTGTTCCACAAATTCTCAGTAGTGCAGCACCCAACAGTACCTTTCAGTTCATACAGATGGCCATACCACTGTAGGTTTCTCTGCGGCATACCTTAAAGATGCAGACTATTTTTGCAACACAGCGCTTGTTTCGTGTTGCAAAAAACAGTGAATGTCTTTCTAATGTGATGTCCTCATGTGGGCCATTAAGACTAATCAAATAATATTAAAAATAAAATTTCTTCTCTTCCTTTTTCCATTGCCTTTCCCTGTGCAGCAGTTAGCCATCACATGATGCTCATATGTGGCATTGAAAATTTTATCTTGGAAAAATCGGAGTGATGTTTTGAGAATTACCTTTATTTTTCTCAGTGGGCTGGTCTTTCATTCTATGTAACAATAAAATAGCACATTTGTATACATAAAGCTTGCCTTGTGTTTATAGTATTTTTCTATTTGGTTCCTTGTTTGTTTTTTTTTCACTGAATGTCAATAGCCTTTAGTGCCACAGATAAGAAAAAAATCAAGCCCAAAAACCCCTTTAAAAATAAAAGAAAAGGTTGGAAAACTGAAGAAAAGAGGGTGCTGAGAGCTTAAGACTAGTTGGTGTTCATGGTGTCAGTGGGTCAGTGTGTTTGGCAGAGATTGGGAGAAATTTCAGTCAGTGTGAATTTGATGTGTCCTGTCAGCTTAGTTCATCTTGTACTTCTTTTTTTGGTTTCTGAGGAGTCCTGATTTCATGCAGATCTGTAGCAGCAGCAGCAATTTATAGCATGTTCAGGCAAACACTACTCCTTGAGAAGTCAGTAGAGAGAAAAGCGCAACCCATTTGTCTGTACTTGCTCAAGCATTTGCCAGCAGATCGTGGCTTCCTCAAGGTGGGGGGCTTTACCTCTTTTCGAAGGGTACCATCAAAAACTGCTAGATGTGAATGGTCCAGCCGTAGGTTTTAATACTTAAAATGACAAATCTGATAAAGTCACAAGTGGATCAAGCTCTGCTGAACCTTGCTCCAGCAGTGTAAAAGGTTATAGTATCCTGTGGTCTGTGGAGCAGAAATAACAGAACAGAGCATGTATCAGCTTCTCAGCCACTGCAAATCACAGTTCAATGTATCTGCTTCAACTGCCATTGCATTAATATACCAGGCAGTCAGCTGGAACCTCTGAAGAACAGGCAGCTTTGCTATAGGAAGATTAACATCCAGGAGAAGTGGGAAAAGAGAAGGTTCAACCAGTTGATGGTTGCATCTTAAATCTCTGTCATTCAGCTCTTCCTGAGACATTCGTAAAAGGCCAAGACTAGAATAATCATGGTGCTGAAATTTAGTTGCACAACTGTTGTGTTTCCTTTTTTCTTTTTATCTTTCTTTTTTTTTTTTCCTTCCCATTGTAGCTTTTTGTTGTTTCTGCACAAGAAGGGCTGACTAACAGGTTGTGGGCTATCGTGACTTGTTTGGAAAGAAAATTGAATCCCACAAGAATCCTTTGTACATTCTTCATAAATAGCTAGAGGAGTACTGTCTTCTTTAAGGCTGCAGAATACACTTACCAGGAAGAACTGAAAAGATTGTAATATCTATCCAGAATATTAATTCCCAGAAGTTTGAAAAGTGATTAAAAGTGCAACTTTAACAGACTTTTTACAATAGAAAATTTGTGCATCCATCATGCTTTAAGACAGGAAAAATTGAAAGATAAAGCTGAATAAGGTGACAATTGACATTTCTTTTCTACCACTATCTGCCAGTCCAAGCATTATATCCAGCATATGTGTACTACTGAACAGCTTCTATATTTTACAAAAAGTCAGAAGTTAATGATAGAATATGGCTTTACATAAATACTTCCTTAAATTTTTATCTTACCTCTATGGTATTACTGAATAAATGAGGATTTGAAGATCAGTTCTGGAAGTCTTGCATTAGCCTGAAGATTCACCAAATAGTAGCCTGCTTGAGCAAAATGATATTGCACTGAAATTTTCACTGACAAATTCACTAAAGATAGGGTTGTTTTTTTTCATTATGCAAGTACCAGCATGCTGTGTTCATGCATATTGACACCATGACAGTGTTTGTGAAAATGGTACTTCTGAAACACTGCCAAGCTTTGTGACTGCAAAGCTTCAGGGCCCTATTTTCTGCCTTGAGTGAACTCAGAAACCGCAACGGAAAAATCAGTGGAACTCTCACATGTAATCATGGAAAGATTCCTCCATAGAATTATGTTCAGATGGGATTTTTCAAGGAGCCTAAAGGAATTAAGTGCCTTGTTTATATATATGTGTAAAATTCATTGTCAATGAGTACTTTCATCCCACAGCTGTTAGAGAAGATAGCAAGCTCCCCTTTGATGCATAGATGCCCTGTAACTTAAATCACAGTTTGGGGGAACACATATGTCAGTAAGGCATGGCTGATCAAATTACTGAGCACACTGGCTCCATATGCATGTTGCCCTTTTTAAAGTTATTAGGCAAACAAAAACTACGGCCACTCCTTTATAATCTCATTTGCAGGCTGAGAGCGAAAGGTGAAATCTGCAAGAAAGAACTTCATTTGGAGCTCATCAGCCCTTGGATTTGACATGGGATGCTTTTTTGCTCTGCTAATATTTTTTAATAAAATACAAGTCAGTAATATCTTGCGTGTGCTGGATTAGTAAGGCAGCCCTGCATAGCCCTGCCAAAACAATCTCTTCTATGCGATTCTCTTGTTTCAGTCCCTTCTCTATTTGCTCTGATGTTGCCAGGACAGAAATGCTGACAATGATGGAGAGTAGGAAGGGGAGGTGGAAAAGGAGATATGGGATTACAAAAGCCCCAACAGTGATCTTGAGAAACTGATACAGTACACAGAGATATTTAGTCCTGAAATTATTTAACCCACCTTGTAAAACTTCATTTAAAATGCCCTGTTCCTATTTATATGAATGGAGAATGATGTTTTGCTGGTATTCCAACTCTTTTCTGTCCTGATCCTCTGTTACTCTCCTTCCACTACTCATTTCATTACTGATAGTCTGAAGGTGTTGCAAGCCAGTAGGTAGGGATGAGACTAGTACTGACAAGCACACGTAACTGGCCTTTTCATTTTTGCTTCTGAATGCATGTGGATTATCTGTCAGTCTTTCTGGCATTTATACCACTGGCACTGATGAAGATACTAGGCTTACTGCTTGAAAGCCTTTCCATTTAGGGAAGACTTTTTTTTTTTTTAACACTAATAACAATGCTGGTTTCTATGACCTCCCTGTCATGGGCAGGGACGCCTCTCAACTAGATCAGGCTACTCAAGGCTCTGTCCAACCTGGCCTTGAACACCTCCAGGGAGGGGGCAGCCACAACATCTCTGGGCAATTTATTCCAAAGTCTTGCCACCCTCGTACTGAAGAATTTCTTCCTAAGATCTAATCTAAATCTATTCTCCTTCAACTTATACCCATTACCCCTTGTCCTATCAGTGGACGCTCTTGTAAAAAGTCCCTCTCCAGCCTTCCTGTAGGTTCCCTTCAGGTATTGGAAGGCAGCTATTAGGTCCCCCCAAAGTCTTCTCTTTTCAAGACTGAACAACCCCAGCTCCCGCAGCCTGTCCTCGTAGCAAAGGTGCTCCGGCCCTTGGATCATCTTTGTGGCCCTCTTCTGAACACGCTCCAACAGATCTATGTCTCTCTTCTGGTGGGGACACCAGAACTGGACGCAGTATTCGAGGTGGGGTCTCACAAGAGCAGAGTAAAGGGGGAGAATCACCTCTCTTGACCTGCTGGCCACGCTTCTCTTGATACATCCCAGGATGCGGTTGGCCTTCTGGGCTGCACCAGCGCACTGCCGGCTCATGTTGAGCTTCTCATCTATCAACACCCCCAAATCCTTCTCTTCAGGGCTACTCTCAACCCACTCTGTACCCAGTTTGTATTTGTGCCTAGGGTTGGCCCGACCCAGGTGAAGGACCTTGCATTTTGACTTGTTGAAGCTCATGCAGTTTGCACTGGCCCATTTCTCAAGCCTATCAAGGTCCCTCTGGATGGCATCTCTTCCCTCAAGTGAGTCCACGGCACCACAAAGTTTGGTATCGTTGGCAAACTTAGTGAGGGTGCACTCAATGCTGTCGTCCATGTCGCTGACAAAGATGTTGAACAGCACTGGACCCAGAACAGAGCCCTGAGGAACACCGCTTGTCACTGGTCTCCATGTGGACTTTGAGCCATTGACCACGACTCTTTGAGTGCGACCATCCAGCCAGTTCTTTATCCACCGCGTGGTCCATCTGTCACACCCGTGTCTCTCCATTTTAGAGACAAGGATGTCATGTGGGACAGTGTCAAACGCCTTGCACAAGTCCAGGAAAATTACATCGGTTGCTACTCCCACGTCAACCAGCGCTGTAGCTTTGTTGTAGAAGGCCACTAGATTAGTCAGGCACGACTTGCCTCTGGTGAAGCCATGTTGGCTGTCGCCAACCACTTGATTATTTTTTATGTGCCTCAGTACAGCTGCCAGGAGGATCTGTTCTATTATTCTTGTAGCAAATAAGAAAATGTAATTTATCTTGAAATATATTAATTGTTTTAGGTTATTCTTTGTGTCTGTGTGTGAATATGTCAAGGTGGAAACCGATAACAAAAATATACACGGAATTTTGCATGGTACCAGATGTCTTTTGTGAGACGTGAAATAAACACATATATACTGAAAAGAAGCATACTAAAACCAAAGAATGAAGTATTCAGTTAGGCAGTAAATGTTATAAGTGCAGTTGGTAAAATCTTTGCTAAAATAAAAATAATTAATGACAGTACTGTGTTTATAAAACTGGATTGCAACAGTCAACTAGGTTATGCAACAAGAATAAAGAATCAACAGAAAATGTGAAGAGTTGCTAAGAGAAATAAAACCAGGAGTGTCTTAGAAACCAGGGAATGTGCTTTCCCTCTAGAGGGGACAAAGGTGAACAAGCATATGTTTCAAAAGCAGGCATTTTATTGTTTTCAGACTAGTTCTTTCAGGATTACACTGGTGATGCAAGAAGATGTCAACAGCTGGAGGATAACCTTGGAATTCATGGCCATATTCCAGCCAGGAGTAATCCAGCAGGTAATCTCAGATCCAAGTGCACTAGTGCACCTATGCACTAGCCTGCAGGTGTACAGACCAATATTTTTCAGTGGAAGCAGGAATAAACAGCCCCTACATGCAGCTAAACAGTGCTAGTTGAAGGCTTGATATGAGGGTTTGGACAGAACGAAATGTTAGAGGGAAGGTACCCAGACCGTGACTTCTGCTTAGTAGTAGAAATGCCAGCTGCAGGCTGTAGAAGGCGGCAGTGTGGGAATCTGTGAGTGTGACCCTGAAAAGAAGGAAGAGGGAGGACTTCTTGCACACAGGGCTTGTTGTAACAGAAAACCTGATCAGGTAAAAACCCTGCTTGATTTTCTTCTTTTCTTTCTGCTGCATTCAGAGAAACAGAACTAGTTGCCTTTTAAATTTCTTTTTTTTTTACCTTTGTGTGTGTGTAAGCAGCATTACACTTAACCAAAATTATTGCAAACTGTTTCTTACTTCAGTGGAAAAAAAAAACTTTCTTACTTTACTAGTAAAAATGTTATAAAGGCCCCAGTTTTGGGTAATGTTCAAGCCGAGAAACCAATAATGGCAATAACAGTAATTCTGTCACTGCTGCACATCTGTGAAAGTCTCTTCTATGGTCAGATGTGAATAGCCTACATTGAATGACATTAGAGTTTTATTGTAGAAAATGAAAACATTCATTTCTTCTAGGAGTAAGTCTCTGAAGTGAGAAGCTGTAAGGTCTATATAATACGTAAAACCCAGGGGCTGTGTTTTGAAAATTTTACTCTGACTGAAAAATCATTATTTTATAAAAATCTCACAGCATTTAGATGAGAATTATGCTGCTCATTGAGTGTAAATCAGCTACACTATGGTCCAAAGTAAAAAACTTTTAGGAGCCAATATTTATTTGTTTATAACTCTGAGTAAGTACCTTAAAGATGTTTTTTAATGTTGCTAAATAATTAAGAGTATTGATCTGTGCCTTGCATTGTGCTCCACTTTGAAAGGAGTACACAGATAATAACAGAGTGCATCAGGGGAAAATATCTGGATGTCTATGGTTGTTAAATAGTAGCTCATAGCCCTGCAGTTCGGTGTTGTTTAGGACAGTATGCTTCTTCCACCCCTGTGGACCTTGACATGAAATGGTGTGATAAGATGACAAAAGACCGCTTTCAAATCCTGGCAGGGAACCATTGGTAACTGGCCTATTATGGGCATTGTGGCTGCTTGGGAAAATACAAGCAAATTTTTTTGTTGTTGTTCAGAAGCAGGAGCCAAAACAGAGAAACACCCACCGATAGATGTGCTGATCCAATGGGGCTGCGCGGAGGACAGTCTGGAAAGACAGCATGCATTTGTATTAAGTAGAACTGATGGCTTGAAAGACAAGTACAGAAAATGAATTGTTTGAGGACAGTGCTTGTACGCCAGGAAGACTTTTGTTGTGTTCCTCTGGGGTAGCTGAGGACTCAAATTCAGTAGTTTTGTTCCTGTCAGACCATTGTAATTAGGAATGTAATCAATTTTCTTTGTTTAAGAACAGTTCTGGGAATGCTTGATCAATACTCACTTCCCCTTTTGCCTCTACATGGCTAAATAATTTGTACCTTTGTTGTGGTATACATAGCATTTGTTACTCACAGACCTCATTGTGCAGTGCTTATCACCTGAGAAGTCCAGGACTTAGAAAAACACTTTATTTGATCTACATGGGACTGTCAACCAAAGGATGAATTTTATTTCAGAGAGAGATCTAAAGTCTCATTTTATGAAGCAACCATGTTGAATTACACGGAGAAGAGACAATCAATTTACCATTAACAAGTGAATCACAACTGATTTTTTTTTTTTTCCTGGAATGCAAAAGAGATGGAAAGGACCATTCCCTCTCTTATGGGTGAATCGGTGACAGTACAGCAAACCTGTCACCTATATTCTTGTCTATTCATGGGTCTTTTAGGTAGACTTCAGCCCTCAACAATGATATGTCACTGTCTGCAATCACTTTGGGTGGAAAGCAATAGAAATATCTATTGTTCAAGGGGGAGTTGTGAAAGCCTCTCTCCAGCTACCCAAGTCCTGAGTGGCAAAGGACAAAGAGAATTCACGCCAACTTGCTCCATTCAAAGGTGTGGAGCATTTAAGCTTTCCAAATCCCACAGAGTTTAGTGAGGAAAAGGTCTTGTGAGTCAAGTGTGTGTCACCTCACAAATTCCTGCACAATACATAGAGAGCCAAGAACTTCTATTGTCTTACCTTTGATGCTTTGCACACTGATTACACCTCTCCCTCTCTCTTCCAGAAGTATCTGGTACGTTACTGAGACTTTAGCCTTGTAAAGGGATAATAATACTCTTGAGGTGGCTGCTAGTACAGCAAATCTGTCACGGGGCTACATTTATTACCTGAATACACCTTGCCTTGCATGCTTAGTGAGAGGTAACCAGTCTTTTCTCCCTCTGAGAATTCTTCGTTAGGTAATGGCCGGTAATTCAGTCATGTTCTCCTTCCACAAGTGAATTCACTGAAAACACTGTTGCTTATAGTAAGGGACATTATTTTTTCCACCACATGCCAAAGAAAACATGATCCTAAGTTTCTGCACCTTGTTGTATCTCCCTGAAAGAAAGACTCTTAAAAGCTAAAAGGCTTCCCTATATATTTCCATCTGGAATCTATATTGTTTATGGTGTTTGTATTTGTATTTACTTGACTGAACGGATACTGCAGATAAATATATCTGGAAAATTTCTTCTGATTATTATACGTTATTCCAGCACATAATGCAACATCAGTATTTTAATATTAACTCAAGAGAGCAGAGAAATACCTTCTAGACATCATTTTCCTGTCTTCCTTTTTTTTTTTTGCTTTAGCTTCTTTAAAAATAATTACTAAACTTCTGGAGCTGTTTCCTCAGAAAAGCTTCTTTCAAAGTAAACTTTGGTGCAATGGGATGCTTTGGTTCAGAGAATCTGAATTTTATACTACGTGTGCTTCTCAAGTAAATGACTCTATTTGGGAGAATATACAGTCAAAACTGACTTTAAACTTTCACAATTTCCAAGATTTTGAGAAGCAGAGTTACTCATATAGAACAGACATTCTGTCCACCTAGATGGTAATGATTTCTCTCTAAAATTAAGCAGGTGGAAAGGATATGGATTCATATGTTCATATAATAAGCTTGATCTGGCACACAGAGGCCATATTCTACAATGGTCGTTTCTCTTCATGGTGTCTTGCCAACAAAAGTCTTCCCTGGTTTAGTTACTGTATCAGAATAAGAAGTTCTTGTGGCAGGAGCAATTCTGTGTTGAAATACTTCACACCAAACTTCTTTACTTATGTGACTTGATGCTTTCAATATGATAGCTTGATACATGGCATTTCTTATAAAACATTATTTTCTAATATTGTATTTCTGTCAAAAGTCAGTATCACTTCTGGAAGGGAGCAGTGTAGTTATGCACCAGAAGATAAACACTGAAAATCTTTGATAAGCAGGTTCTTTGGTAAACTAGAATAATGCACTGCTTTTCCATAACTCTTCACGTGCCACTTAAAATGTGCCTTTTGAAGTAGCCCAGCTGAAGTCTGTTCTTTTGCTAGTGTGACTACAGGCATTTGCAGTTACAGTTTTTAGAAGGTGCTGTCATAGTCCATTTTATTTTCTACAAGATTTTAAGGCTAGGCATTATTCTTATCACTGTGAATCTAAAGTATTTCTCACAGAAAATTACTTGCTGACATAGTCCAGAGAATTATTTTCTTTCTCCCAAGTAGAATGTTTTCGTTCAAGTAAGTGAGTCTTCTAGACTTTCACATACTTTTTTGCATTATCATGGGAGATTTTCAAAGACAGAAAGATGAATTAGGCCTCTGTGTCTTTCTGATTTTCACTGAGTTGATGTTTCCAGTGAATAGGCTCCTGAGTCTCCTCTAGGTATTTGAAAATCTTCCGCATAGTCTTTTCATTCTTTGTGCAACCATTCCCTGGCACTGCTGCTTTTCAAACCTCTATAGAAACACTCATGTGAACCTGGAGGAAATATGTGCTCTATAGTCAACTCCTAATTGCTCTACTGGGCCCGTCTCATTAAATGTAATGTCTTATTATCCATCTATATCTTAGCCTTCAAACATAAAATGCGACCTTGGGCTCTGAACTTGCTACTAACTGTACAAGATCAGATTTCACTACAGTTTGCACAAGAGATCTTCAAGGGCAAACTAAGGTATCTAAAAAAAGGGTTTTAATAATTGAGTAGGTGACCTGAGTGAGCCACAAGATCAAAGCAAATGACGTGTACTATCTCACCATTTTGTGAAACAAATAGCTGCATTTTATACCGGTTCTGACCATTAAAAGCTTGAAGTCATTTTTCCCAAGAATCAGTGAACAAAGGACCTAAGCTTTATCTTTGCGCATCAAAGCACTTGGTCTCATGCACAATTAACCCAGTTGTCATTCTGCCCCTTCAGGATAAGTCAAGCCAGTGACTGGGTCCTATAATTGCTATGATCTTGGCAATCATAAATCAGTGGAAACGATGAAGTATTTTCTGGTGGAAAAAAGTTCTTCCTCAAGATAAACAGTAACCCCCAAAGCCTTTGTGGACAGCAGATAAAAGCATTTTTTCTTGTGTTTGGCCATATAAAATTCTCACTCTGTGTAGTTATACACATACCATACTTCATTAAATGGTGTTCTACTGAATCTATATTCAACTGCTGGACATGTAAAATACGTAAAATTATGACTTAGGAAAAAGTCTGACAGTTTTTATCAAATGCTAACTAATAAATAGAAAATTCCTCCTCCAGGAGACATACCAAAAGATGATATTGTGCCTTTTCACAAGTGACAGGGCTAATGGAGCTAGAAAAATACCACTAGCATGACTAAGTTTCCATTCATTAACATAATTTTAAACATCTGAAATAACTACCATATGAAAATTCATATGTTGATAATATGGTAATCTAGGATAACAACACAAGTATTAAGAACAGTGTTTTTATATATAAATGCATACACACACATACACACACTTAAATAAACACAACAGTGGTCAAACCTAAAACAAATTGAAGGAGTCAAATATAATATTGTTTAGGGGAAAAAATCACAAACTTGACTTGTTGTGGTTAAAGAATAATGATTCAAGATATGATATTAAAAACAGAAGTTTTCTTTTCCTCTTGAATCAAGTAGCCAAAACATAATGTTGTCACAAACATGCCACTCATTAAAAATAATGCTCCAGGAAGAAATCTTTTCCTTGCCTTTCAGCATAGCATTTAATTACATCAGAGGGCAAAGGGAGATGTTGGGTGAGGGTTGGACTTGATGATCCTAGTGGCCTTTTCCAACCTAAATGATTCTATGATTCTATGATAGCTTAAGTCTTACGGCAGATGATTCATTAATTCCTCCTGTGGTACTTGCAAAGCTGGAGACTCATAGTCATACAGAAGAGAACTGTCTGAAGCTGGACTAGATTAACAGGACTTGACTACATATTTCCCAGGTTGGGAAGGTGTTGGCTAGGTTGGACACTTGCTGAAATCCTCAACACTTTATTACACTCTGTTATCCTCATGGATGACACAGTACAAGTGCTTTTGTTCTGTGTCTCTTTGATCTTTCTTCACTCAGTTACCTTTAAAGGTAAAAACAGACTCTATCAAAAGGCATGTATTATAGAGACAGAATTGTGTTAGTGAAGGGGTGGTGGCAAGGATCTACCTGAAAGGTAAGTGAAGCATTCTCTGCAGTGGATACTTTACTGCAGTCTTCTTGAACTCAGCAAAGTAGAGGATGTTCCCAAAATAGTATATAGAGCTTAACAGATATAATTGGTCCAGTTCACATGGGACATAAATGGGAGCAGACTGAAGGAGTAAGCAACACTCTCTTGTGTTCATGCTAGAGAGTCTAAGGTGGTATCACTTGTGTAGCAAAGCAATTGTAGAACAGAGCTGAAACAGGAAAGCTGACTTGTGAGAAGAGAAATACAGAGCATAGTATAGGACTCTTACTGTTTTTGAAAGACTGGCAGATGGGAAAGAAAATATGCACTGTGTAGGCCAGAGGTTGAGCCTTGCTGGTTTTCTGTTCAATGAGTAACTCCATAGGTTTTTCTGACTTCAGCTTTGTGTAAGCAGTTACCTATTCAATGGCACTGTTTCTTGGACCAAGTTGTGCTCGTAGATTACCACATGAAGAAGCCCAGCACAAAGACATGAAAATGTGCCTGAGTGCTACCCATATGGAGATGCTTATGGTGCCAGTCAGTGCTGCAGGTAGTTGCAACCTACTTAGTGACATAGCCTTCCACTTTTACCGAGGAAGAAAGCCAGCTTTGCTCTACTGTTCTCTGGAGCTGGGAGCTACAGCCATTTCCAAATTTATTTATGCTCATGACAGGTCACAAATTGTATCCCCTGCTAAGTTAGAAATTTACAAATTATCTAGATGTAAAAAGAAAAAAATCAGAATTCTTCTTCAAAGATAGGAAATGTATTCACTCAAGTATTAGTTTACTTAATGTTACATGATTCACTCTGTCTGGAAGAATGAAAAATAGACTAGAAACAATGAAAGCAAATGTTTCAGGTGAGCAAGGAAGCTCTGTAAAAGTACATCCTCTGTAAATGGGGGACTCACCAAGGGCAAATAGGTACATCATGGGTTCAAGGGAAGTTCTGTAGATCTTTTTCCTCAATGTACTTTCCCAAATAGTCTTCTGTATGTCAATGTAAACATTCCCATTAGTAAGTGTAAAGCAAATTTACTCATGTTGTAAGTTAAGTCCTTAAAGCCTAAAGTATTTCTTACAAAAATAAAAGAACTGATGGAAAAAGTGTTATGTACAGCTTTTACTTAATGTCACCTGCATAGAATTCATTATCATACTTCAAAAAAGCATGGAGGAGCTTTCATTTGGTGCACTATTGCTTCTGACACTGCAAATTAATTCTGCCTAGAGTGGATGTGGCTTGTTACTGGATGTAAACATTTATTAGGTCTAGTATATGCTGCTCCAGCAGACAATGTAGAAGATAGACAAGTGATCGCAATCAAAAAGGCAAACAAAAAAATATTAAGATATTATTACTTATTTGCATAGTTATCAGTAATCCCTGAAGTTATTTTAAAAAAATAACTTTTAATACATATACAGCTGTACAAGTGTCCATGCATTTTGAAATTAATATAAATGTCTGTGTATTTAATCAATAACACGTCACATCAAAACTGTCCAACTACATTTCTCCCAATATATTTGTAGCATCAGAAGTCACATTCCTAAACAACATCATGTGTTAATTTCTTTACAAATAACATTTATTGAATAGATTGTGAAAAATATTTACAGTATTGTTACTTATAAATAACTTCTGGCATTTAGATGAAAAGAGCACTGCAAGGTGCCCTTGATTCACCCTGTCCTACGTATCAGGTATGGGCTGGAATGAGCCATGTGTTCCACAGAATCCCAAACTGGTGTTTCTATTTGTTTGCAGCTATAGAATATACTATGTGGCAAAACCAAGCTCTTTCTCTTGCATCTATGAAGAGTTTCAGAGAAGCAGCAGCCAGGGAAGCACTTGTCCTCTTGCTGCTGTAGTTCAGAAATTGTAGTAGTGCAATTGATGAGCTCTCCTGGAACTGTTCAGCAAACACGTACTTGCAGCAAAATATGAGGCAGAGAGTTTTGGTGCCCTTTATATATGAGGACATATAAAGACAGTACATGAAGTAGTGAGTCCCAAATGAGAAATTATAAAATGGTAGCTCTAGAGCTTAGAGAGGTGGACTCCTAGGCCATGTTTTTTTAACTGTCCTTTACATAGCAAAGGGATATAAGCAAGGGGCCTGGGGAGACAAGTAACAGACAATGTTAGATTATGTGGTGACTGTTGGCCTCTTTCGTGCTGTATATAAGAGTCATCCAGACCCTGGCAAAAAAGAAAGAGGAATTTTGATTTTAAGTCTGACATTGAATGGGCAACTAGGCTGACTTATTTGTGGGTAAAAATGAGTTTGTTTTCAGATGAATGTTTTGGTGGGGTTTCTATATGAAATTCTCCCTCTTTAAGAAAGATAAGAGTTTCTTTCCCCAACATAGGTGACTGGCACTAACAGTCCAAGACAAAACCGTAATGACAGTTATTCCTCTCTAGAACTCCTCAGAAATTGTAATTTACATTTCACCAGAGACTGTGATTCCAATATTTTCCTTTCCAAAACAGAATACAACACCAAGTCACACTTTGTCACTTTGTCTCTGAAACAAAGTGGATGGGAGAAAAGAGTTTACAGAGGTATTAATATGAATAAATATTTAATATTTTTCTGTTCATGACCAGCTCTGGTTTTTCTATGTACACTTCATTTTATATTGCTGTGCAATGGAAGTGCTCTGAGGAGTTGACCTCTTTTTACCTGTATTCAGTAGGAGTAAAGAACCTAAGCCTGGAAACCTCAACCTGTTCCATCTCAATCACATATAGTTAGTTTTTTCTCCAACCAGAGAAAAATGGAGCTTCCCATGGCTTCAGTGAAAGCAGCACCAAGACTTAAATTCCTTAAAATGTTTAAATTAGGTAGTACTCCAAGAGCAATACTCCTCCTCCTCTTCCCAAAATGTAATACCGTGATTTTGAATCCATGGTTTGGAGAATCAATCATAGATAGAGTGATTTTTTGAGACAGGAATTAGAAACATAGCAGTGAAAGAATGCTTTATATTAATTGTTTATATTGTCTGCCAACAATTGCTTGTTTTTGTAATTCAGCATTACTGATGTTGATAAATTAGAATTATATATTGTAAAATGGCTTGACATCTGTTCTGTGAGAGCAGAGGAATGCTGATGTGAAAGCCCCTCTTAATGGGAAGCAGTTGATATATATAGTTTATAGTTTTGTCAAACAAAATAAAAGTGTTGTTCTGGATTTACTAGCAGGAAATTAAATCCAAATTAAAATAAGATTTTTAAATGGCACAAAATCCCAACACTTTTCATGTCACCAATAAAAAAACCACACCTCCCGGTAAATATGAAGCCTTAAAGTTGCAGGACTATCTTGTACACAAAATAAAGAATATAATTTAGTCAAGCAAAACTCCTATCTCTGTGATTGCCACTGGAAAATGAATAAGCATTATCCTCTGTATTGTCTTTCTTATAATTTAATTGCAATTATTGACAGAAGTACTAACTTCACCACATCCTTTTAAATATGTCTGTAGGGGCTCAATCCTCATGTCTGGTCTTGCCATCCTTCTATCCTGAACCTCAGTGAGATTTTAGTTTTGTAACAATTCACGTGCATTTTGAGGCAGTTTCAGGATGCTCACGTTTTTAGTGTTCAGATCTCAGAAGCATAATCTGGAATGCTATGTTGAGTTCAGTTATGGTTATTTACTTTTGAAATACAGATTATAAATGTTGTTCCTTTTTTCCATTTTGGAATGGAATATTTATAGTGAAACTCTACTTCTCCTTTTTATTTGATCTATGTCATCAACTTTAATGAAGAACGACAGGGTTTGGCCAGTGGGCACATAATGCTGAAAAACAGACCACTCCACCTTTATCATGTTTTTGCATCAATGTCTGCAAGTCAGTTAGTTGTTTTCAGTCAATTTTTGTGGTACACCATTGCTTTTAGCTTCATATAGTCCATTTTTTGTTTATTTTAAAGACTAATTCATCTCTCTTAATGTTGATACTGTCTCTTTAGCTGATTTTAGGACAGAGGAAGGCAATGGAGGCAGTAACCTATTCAGAAGCAGGTGTCCTTGTTTGGTGTGTTGCTTGTTTCTCTCTCTGTGGAAAGGTAAATCTACTTACAAATATCTTTAAAGGAAAATAAAGCCTTCTCTTCCTCCTCCTCAATATAAAAGAGAACCTCTTAGTAGTGTGTGAGATGCCTGGGACAAAATAAATGATGTTTTTATTAAAATTAATCAACCAAACTGTTTTCTATAGATTTGATTATATTAAAACTTATTGTTCTTTCTGTAAGACAAATGTAATGACTGCCTAATCTAGAATTAAAATAATTCTAGTTATTATTGACAAATTGTCAACACATAAAGTGAGCTGGTTAGCCAACTTGTGAACAACCTGCAAGTGAGAAGGTGGGACCTGGAGGTCTCTGTCCAGCAAGCAGGAGCTCATCGACATTAGCATGTAAATCAGGACGGTATAGCTGTTAACACTGATGAGGATCACCACTTCTCTTGGAAGAAGAGCTCAGTATTTCTGAAAAATGGGGTGACAATACAGTATTTAGAGTCATCTATCTGAATCATATTGACAGGTATTCTGCCCTTGAGCAGCAAAACATATTTAGAGGGATGGGAAGCCAAAGGCTGTGTTTAGCCTACCACTGCTCTGCTGTGATTCCCCATCCTGGGACCAGAGAGTAGCCTGTATCCTGCTCTCCTTTCTGTCCATTAACGCAGAAAGAAGGAAAAGGAACATTTCCCTGGTGTTCCTCTCCCTCACTTCTAGGAGGAGGAAATAAGCTTATCCCATCAAGAAGGGTAGAACTGAATTTGAGGCAAAAGTCAGGCATTGGCTTAGAGAGCATGACATCATGTGATTTGGGATAAGGAAAAGCGAGAGTTTACACCCCAGGGCATTATGCTATGTGTTGTGAGGACCGGTAACCAAACCTGTATTTGCAACTGGAATATAGCAATACTCTGGGGTCTGCAAACACGGTAAGGGCTGGCACACAGGAAAATGTGACCAGAACAATTTATTGATATCTCAGGCAGTAGTCTGAGTCCAGTCGTGACTTTTGATAGCTGCGACGAGGTTATCCTGTTGCCTTACTTCTACCTCAGATTGCCAAAGAAGGGAAGTGCTGAAGAAAAAGCACAGTCAAACAGCTAATGGTTTCTGGCCTGGGAGATCTGGAGAAGTGGGCGATTTTCTCTCCCAGGTTTGGAGAAATGTTGCACTGCTGGTCAGTGCACCATCACTATTTCATATAGTTATTTCTTGCTGTGCAGCAAGACTGGGTTAAATTGTACTACAAGCTGCAAAGAACTAGCTCAGGAATCAGGGAAGCCAAAAGTGCTCCCACTCAGGCTATTTACTTCATCTATTCCTGTGATTTATGGATGTAGTGGGGGATTGACCTTATCATGTTTGAAAACCTGAAATCCCATAAGAAATGTCAGGACACTGAGTTATAAGCAGACCAGTTTGACGTCAAAATTTAGATACTGTAGATTTCTCTGCATGTGCAGGTAGGACCTGTCCTGAAAAGAGATTATCTCCTCTAGTTACATTGGATAAAAAAACAGATCTGATGTATGTTAGGGCTTTTAACTTACACTGATTAGTATTTTATCAACTTCATCATGCAATTTTGAATATAGAAATCTTTCAAAATTCACCGTATATTGTCCTGGGTAATTTGTGGAAGTAAAATACCTAGAAATCTAGCACATTAACCATGCATACATTTTTATATGCTTTCATTCCAGGTATGATAAACTGATTTGTGTATAATCTGAATGCACCCGTTGTTTTAGAGTAATCAAGCCTGATTGTAATTTTACTATTTAGTCTCCTTAAAAACAACCCTAAACCCAAACAAAAATAACAATTTTCTCATCTTCTGGGGTAACATGCAGATGCACTGCTGACTCATAAGTGATTGTGTTTTCCACAGATTGCCAGCCTGAGAGAAAATGATGAGAAACTGTAACATTCTGTAGCTTTTGAATTTTGTGGATGCCACTTGCTAATATGTATGTGGCATTTATGTCAGTGAAGAAGTTGGTATTTTATCCACTACACCTTTCATTTAAAAAATTAACTTGTGATTAATTGCTGCATGCTTCCATTACTGCACTGTAGATGGATTTTAAAAGCCTTTTGACAAAAAGATGCACCTTGGGGTATTTTAAATGCAGTAGCTGTAGCGCATTCTGTAGTTTTATTTCATATTTTTTATATTGTTAGTGACTGAAAAATCAACTACAGTTAGGGTCACAGGATAATAACATCAGTTCTGTTCTTCCCTAAAGTTTTATTTTCTGTTCATGTTTAAGAAGCTGACAACCATATCTGAAACACATTGATTATCTGCCTATAATAATTTATCATCGCAATGGAATGGATAAACAAACTTTTCTACTTTGTTGAATGTGTTCCAAATAGCAACAAAATTGGGCCAAAGTTATTTGCAATTCAACTTTAATAACAATAACTGGTTTATTTATTATTAAAAATAAGTATTTAAAGAGTAACTTGTGAACCATTTAAATGGATCCTGATTTTAGATGAAATGAAGTATTCTCTTCACTGATCTAAAGAGTGTATTTACCTAGGGGTTCTAACATTGCCTCATAGTTTTATTTACTTTTTCTCATAAGTGAGAGGAGTATTTTAAAACAGTGCATGCATCCAATTAACATTATTTAATCTACAGAGTCTAGGGTTTACTCTTCTCAGGTTTTTTTTCTGTAAATCTTGTGAAATCCATTTCCTGACAGTAGTCTTTCAATGCAATCCATGTAACTTGACATTTGCTACTTCCTCTTTAAATCTCACCAGACAAACATTGTTATTCAAGTGGATAGATTTGGATAGCTCTTTTTTCTTTGCATTTAAAATCCAAATAATCTTTTGAATATTCTTGTTCCAATTTATTGGCCTTTTAATCTGTCCAAACACACCAGAAAACAGAAATGTACCCTTTCTATGGTGAAACCAAGGCAACCCAGAGAATGTCTCTGCAAAAGAACACAATTGACTATCTCAAATGAAAACAAATTAATAAATTACAGTTTGTGAATCACTGCAATAGGAAATTAATGTAGTGGCTTAGAATAAAGCAGATTTCAGCACTTTTTGGACAATTGCTTACCACCATCTGCAAAATAAAATTTTGTTTCTTTGTCATTGAAGATACGGGAATTTTTATGTAAACAGAATTGAATCCTTTCAATAATCTGCATTTGATCACAAAAGAATGAAATGATATTTCACAATGGATCTGATAAATGAGATATTTATATATGAACTAATATACCTCTAATTTTGAAAAACTTTCAAAAACAAAGTAAAAAGAAATTTAATGCTCTGCTGTTTATTTTGGGAAGCAAGTGTTTGAGCCATGTGCTGTAAGTGATTCGAGTCTGGATGTTTGAATTTATTATCAATATTTTGACAGAATGGATGTAATACACAGCCTTAAAATGAGTTCAAACAATGGGCCAGCATGCCTGTGAATGTAGTTCAAAGATGTGTATTATCCTAGGATACTGCCATTTGGTTTTGGTACTTGATCACAGAAAAAAGCAGCAGTAAAATCTGTATCTATCTGGAAAATATTTTGTTTGAAGAAGTAACAATTTTACTGCTCTGTTCTCTAATGCTAGTAATGTGTAAAAACATACAGAAATTTTTATATCAATGTGTCTACCCTGCATTAGTCCATATAAACTCTTGAAATAGGAAATTACAACTGAAATGAAACCATCTGGTATTCTGACATTGATCCCAAAGGAGGTATATGTTATGGCTATTCCTGTCCTGTACCCCTCTTGGTGTGGCTGGGCAGTTTAGCTACCCTTACCTACCTCTGAGTTTTTGTGACAGGAAAACCAAACTAACCAGAGCTCTGCTGTGATGGGGCAGTATTGCAGCATCAGGCTCCAAGAATGTTACCAACAAAATGCATGCAAGCTCATCTTTCACTTTTAAATTAGTCAGGTTTCCTTTGGAGCCTTTAGTAGAAGAAAGAAATAAATACTTACCAAAGGCTACTGATAAAATCTACACTTTTTCTTCTTCTTTTTTTTTTTTTTTTTTAAATAAGAGAATTTGCAACCCCCCTTTTGGCAAAAAGATGTAAATTGTGAATTTTAAGAAACAAATCTTGCTGCACAGCAGGTGTAGACGGCTGCTACAGTTGGGCCCTTAAGGCGTTCTGTGGCTTCCCTGTGGTAAGCCATGGTTCTCATTTGTAAAGCCAGGAGAATTCCCACTGTTGCTATAATAATATGCATGATCCTTCTTCCATCTCATTGCTCCCAGCATCAGTTAAAAAAGAAAAATAGGCCAAGTGTTGGTTCTCATGTAGTCAGCTATCCAAAAGCTTAGGAACTTAGTATATTTTGCAGGATTTAATTTTTCCTCAGGAAAAGAATTAAGCTTTTTAGTGGAAATCTTAAAGAAAAAAAAAAAAGAAAAAAGAAAAAAACCAGATGAAAAAAAGAAGTGATGAACCATTGAGCTGGTGAATGTTTTTCTGATTCAGACATGGCAGTAAAACTATTAGAATTTATTTTTATTGAGATTTTTTTTTAAGTAGAGCATTCTAATTATTCCATAAACTCTAGTTTTCTAGGTATGGAAAGTCCTTTCAGAAAAGACATGAGTACATACTGTGATCCTTGCTGTTGTATACTCACTCATGTTCAGTTGGCTCTGAGTGACTTCCGGTCTGAAGATTGATTCTGCATCTCTTCTATTAACAGCCCTTGATGGATTCATTTCAGCATGTCCTTTTTATTCCCTTTGTTCTTTTGATATCCAGAAAATACAAGTCAGTGAGTTTCACAGGTCAGCTATGTTTTGTTGGTAAAAGTACTTTGGTTTCTTTTATGTCTTCCCTTTGAAAATTTCATTTTATATCATGTCCTTTCTTTATGGTGAAAAAGATTGAATATATGTTCCATAGTTACCTTCTCAGGGTCTTTCATGATACTGTAAGCCTCTATCTTCCCTCTTTCTGTCTTCTCTAATTTCTTTTTCATTGTTAGAGTGCTAGTCTGATGCTTCTTGCCCACTATGGAGGCTGTTTCAGAAATTTCATTTGTGCCTGCTGCCCTCCCGTGTAGAAGCAGGGAAAAACCTAGACAAGAAGGGACCTCTAGATCATCTGAGCCCACCTGCAGTTGACAGCAGGAGTTTGGATTAGGTTATCTGTTGGCCCAACAAGACAAGTCCTGAATTACTTTCAGCAAGGGAGAGTCCACCACTTCTCTGAACAACCTGTTCCAATGTTTGGTTTTTCTCACAGTAAAGAACCTTTTCATACAGACTGATGAAATTTCCTTATGAAGCAATTGATACCCATTACTTCTTGTCCTGCCACCGTGTCCTTGTGAAAAGAGTACCTCCATCTTCTCTATAACTACCTTTTATGTACTAAGAGAATGAGATTAGACTCCCATCTGCCCCTTCTCTTCTTTAGTCTGAGCAAATTAAATTCCTTTGACCTTTCAACATGCATCAAAGACTTTGACTCTCTGATCAACTCAGTAGTCACTCACTTGACCATTTCCAATATTTCAATGTCTCTTTTGAAGTGGGGATTCAAAACTGGACACATTATTCCTAGTGTTGATCTAACAAATGCCCAATGAAACAGTGACAATCGTTCATCTCTTGGTTTTACTTTGGCTGATGCAGACAAGGCCCCAAGTTGGTTTCATTGCTGCAAGGATGCACACCCAATCCAGTCAGTCCCTGGCCTGCACTGCTGCTTGGGGTTATTCCATCTCAGATGCATGATATGACAATTATTTTTGTTAAACATCATTCAGTTTGTGTTGGCCCAGTCTTCCAACCTGATCTCTGCATGGTGTAGTCTCTAATGTATACCTTGTGGTGTGTTACTCTAATCTTTCTCACAAAACGTGGAGCAGAACTGTTGGCATCTGTGAAGTTATGGACCCATACTAGTTTTGCACAATAGGACAATAATAACAAATAATAAGACGTCATAATAATGTTAAATTATGCGAATACTAAATATTATTTTTAGTTGTCATTATTTGTTTATTTTATTTTTTATTATTTGTTTTCTATTTTGTTCTCTGTTCCTTTACTGGTTATCAATAACCTTTGCCTTTTTGACCACCACTGCAGCTGGCTGGATATTTTCACAAAACTGTCTGTGGTGATTCTGAGATCTTCTTCCTCAACAGCAATAACTAATTCAGACCCAGCAGTGTATATGAATATTAAGAGAATATTAAGAGGGCATTTTCTTCTCTGTACATGTTCTTCTGAATTTATCAATACTGGATATCCTCTGTTATTTTATTACCTAATTTTTCAGCTTTGAAAAGAGACAGATGGGCTATAGTTGAATATTCAATGGTAATGTTAAGCAAAAACAAGTCTTCAGTGTCTCTCATAGTGCAAGAAATGAAAGTCATCAAAAGAAGTTGCAGAATTTTCAAAACAGAAAGAAATACTTTTTTCTACACTATTTTAGATGCTGAAAGTATGTATGATTTTGATATAAAATTGGAAAATATATTAAAAAGTGATGTCTCAAGACTGATAAAGGACAAAACAGTCCAGGCTCAGAAAGTCCCAAATACAATGATTACTAAAATTTCTTTAACTCATTCTTGATATTTTTTTAACCTTGAGGATCTATTGTTAGCTGTTGCCAGAGTACTGAACTATATGTTGTGATCTAATACAGCAATTTCATGTTACACCTCTGAATAAAACCTTCATCAACTGCTCAGTCCGTCTTAGATTGAAGTTTCCTATATAATTCCTTAAAGTTTACTTACTTTTGTTCCTAAAGGCCCCCAGGGAACCAAGTATTGTTCTTTACTGTAAAACATAGCCCTAGAAAACTGTTGAATAGCATATAATCTATTTTTAAGGAAATAATTATGAGAAAGCTCACTGCAAATAGCCAAATGAATGTACACAGAGCTGCGTTGGAAAGATTCATAAGCAGATGCTCCTATACAACAAGTGCTTATGAGTGTAATAGTGATGACAATGTGTAAGGAGAAAGCTTTTCCAGACTCACTGAAGTTTGAGATGAAAACTAGATATGTACACAATTTTTAAAATACATTTTGGGGAAAGTCCACAGACTATATTTCTGAGCAGTATATAGCTGAAGTAACTAATGATGCTTACAGGACTTAATGTTTTATTTTTGGGAGGTTCTACCTAGCAAATTTACACCCTGTGTCTCCCTTTTTTGTTCATATAGAGCACCACCTGACTTCTAAAATTCCATTGTCTTTTCCCAGACATCATTCTCTTTATTTGCTATATATTTGTTATTCATCCTTCAGTATGCTTTCTGTTGAGCATCAATTCTAAAATTCTTGTTGCTCAAATTTTTGGCAGGTTGTCATATTTTCTTCTTTCTCTGGCAAATAATGGAAGTATACCCTTGGTTGAGTGCTGCAGCTAGTTCTGGGATGTAGAGTGAAGAGTCTTTCTGGTTTGGGGTTGAGATATTCTCTCCCTCCTACTTTCTTTTTGCTTTTAGGAAAGAGGGTGGAGCTCAAGCACTTCAAACTACCACTGAAGGAAATGATCCTGTCCTCCTTGCACCCCAATGATTTATTCCCTTGCCTGTGTTCTCTCTGAAGTTGCCACAAGTGTTTCTGGAAGTAAGTGACCTGAGTTAAACACACAAAGGCAGCAACATTAACAGAGATCCAAGACTACATTTGGTAGCAGCATCTGTTCATGCCAGCTTAAAGTCTTAACACTATAGCTTAAACAGGCTTTATTTGCTAATATTTGCAACTTCAGTGAGCAGCTTTTACACTTCCAAATGGCTGTATAACAGGATAATCACACATATTTACATCAGAACTAGTCCCTTGAATTGGTATGGAATATCTAAACCTGTTAAGTTATGGCTCTTTTCTGACCTTTGATAAACAAAAAGATGTGGTTTTAACAGTACAGCCTGTAAGACCTCAAAAAGTAGTATATAAGAGGTTAATTACTGATTTTTCCCTCATGAAGTTGCTTCAGTGTTCCCCATTGAGTTACTTGTTGGTGTAGAAGTCAGCTTCTTACTAAATAAAATGATATCAGTAAGTGCTTGTTAGCTGAAGAGATGGCCTGTAACTGCACATTTAAGTTAATTTTAGCAACCATTCAGGCAAATTCTCACCTCCTCCCCTTCACAGATATGTTCTAATTCCTAGGAAAAAGGCAGAAAAGAAGCCTAAAAAGGATGTTTCCAATTAGTGTGGCTTTTACATATTTAAATTTTGTCTCTCTCTGCCAGAAAATTGAATAAAATGTGATACATTCTTTTGATCTTTGTTGAGATGATGTAGGCTGTAGATACTGTTTTGTTATACAGTTCATGTTGACATAGACAGTATTATGCCACTTAGAGCTTCTTTGGCACAGCTTTGGAATCAAGTGTTCAGCAGTGATTAATGACCAAGAGTACACAGACCTACTGTTGAGTCTAGGATCTCTCTACATCTCTGCTCCTGTTCTTTCTCTCAATTCCAGCATTAGTTAATGCGGCTTCTGTGAACATAGCATTTCTGGTGACTTGTCTTGTAGCTTGTACTGCCAGCAGTTAACATAGTGGTAGCATAGAGCTGATGACCGTTAAAATCTCAGTTGTCTTAATTCCTGCTTATTATTGTATCTTTGATGCCCTTTCTCTGCCTTGAAATTTTTTATTTAGTGTGTAATACAGAAAAGACTTTTAAACCTGTGCTAGCCTTTTTTTTGCAGTCCTTACACACTGTCTAATCAATTAGTAATCTTTGATATGTTATGCCAATTAAGTGATATGTGTGTTAGCATAAATATTTAATTCTTAAAGGAGAGATCACTTTGTCCTAAAGCTTTAATTAAATTAGATGCTTTTCAGATGATTGCCAAGATGAAACAGTCCATTATGAACATTTACCACTGCAGGAGATTTCTGCTTATTGAAAGACAAAAGGGTAATTTCATCTAGGATTGTTGCAAACTGTACGAGTCCTTCATACTGATAAGGGAATTCTCTCTCTTTTAACCTTGATATGTACTGTAGTAATGAATTTATGAATCTTTAAATTCAGTCACATTGTTAAAGTGGGGATATGATGTTAGCACTGTCAAGTAAATGAAGAGGATGAAAATTTATTTACATAACAGTTAAAGAGATGATCTCTTTACTTCAATGCCAATTTGTCAATAATTACCGTTGTTTTAAAAAAGCAAAACTAACATGATAAAAGTAGGCAGCTCTGAGTCTTCATTGTATACCAACCAGAGTTTGAATATTTCCAATGACATAGTCTTCACATGGTAAACTGGAGTTTTAGGAAAACTATATATCCTTGATACCAGGCTGCTGAGGCACCTAAACTGTAACTCTCATGAGATACCTTCATGATAGTACAGAATCTAAGTGTTTCATTATCAATCCAAAATATTTTTGGTTTGGGGCAAAATGTTTCTGTATTGCAGTTTTGCCTAATTATCTGAACATCTTCCACAGATTAGAATCCAGTTTTTTTTATATGCTGTAGACTCTGTAGTCATATGTACATCTCCCACTGAAAACACGTCACAGCAGTTTCCTTTAAAATATAGTACAGCTATGCATAATGTATGATAAGACCAGAGAGATGTGCTATGTGAATCAAAGTTTTAATGTCCTAGTTTTCCAGATATTATTATCTATTCACTGTGTTTTTGAGGGAGCTCTGATTAAGAATCATGTCAGCTGTGACAAGCCATAAAGTCAAGCAACACTTTCAGTGAGAACCTGAAAAAGTCTCTCTCTGAACATGTTTTAATATTAAAATCGGTATTGGGGAACCTGGTTCTTATTTTGCCAGGGGGAGGAGGATTGCATCAATACAATCCTACTTGATGACAATGTGTTGTCATCTAAGATCTTAGGGCAAGGAAATTCAAAAACACAGTAGGTTTTCTCTTGGTGTCTGACACCGCTTTTCTTACTCGAATTGTTGGTCTGTATTTGCTTCTTTGTACTTGTTGACCACATCTCCAAAAGAGAAGATGCAAAAATACAACCCTCCTTGTCACCTTGGGACATACTGCTAAGTAGCTGAATGCCTGGTTTGACTTGAAGTCTTACCTGCCTCCTTGCTGTGCAGAGCATACAAATGTCAGCAAAGCTGTTTAAATATAAAACAAATAGCTCAGCTCCACATCTGAGTGCAATCCCATTGTGGGACTGCACCCTCTCAGGTTACCTGTAATGTTTCCCTTCCACAGTATCACTCTACTGAAGTCTACTTGAAATTTTAAGCTAAATGCAGTTCATACATAGACTTATATAGACTGCAGTCTCATGGACTCAGCCATATCCTTAGTTGCTTTCTGTCTTGAAGAGGTCAACAGTGTGTCTGATGCTAAGGTTATGTCTACACAGTGAGGGAGATCATATCTAGGTTAAAATGGAACTGAAAATCAAACACCTTGCTATTTCTGCAGGAATGTTAGGAAGAGCTCTCTCAATAATGTGAGATGATAGGGCAAGATGTGGCTGCTTAAGAAGGGTTGAGGTCTTTCTGTTGCTCTGAGGTTGTGTCCAAGGAGAAAGCAAAGGAACAAATTTGTGGAAGTGCTTTTAGGGTCCTGAATTTGGAACAAGTCTGAAATGACACCTGGATAATACTGTTGTCCTGTTGTTTTCTTTAATAAAAACTATTTAGTGAGCAGTATATTATTGAGCGCAGTTATTGAGCAACAAAAAAAATTTATTTGACAATTTCTGTATTTTTATAGTTTATGTTAACTGCAAAAGAAAAAGAGCAATGCAAAACTGTTTTACATACTTTGAATGATTGAGATTTGTTTCTGTTTGATCTAAGAATTTTAAGTATCATTAAAGCAGGAAGATGGAGAAGGTGCTGTTTGGCTGAGTGCTCTACTATCCACTAGCAATGCAGCTAAGAAATCTCATTTTAAAACCTAATATATGGGATGAGTGCTTATTGGCTTATGGATATTCATTGTTAACTTTTCTAGCTGTACTTATTTTACTCTACTGGGGACAGTAAAGGGAGAAAAGGACTGGTAGGATTGCAGAAACATGGAAGGTCAGGTTGAGAAACTGGGAAGAAATCAGGCCAATGAGGGAAGATGAGTAGGTTTTCTTATAGATGTGAGCAGAGAGTCAGCATAGTGTCTGCATAAACAGCAAAGGAAACGTGCATATTTTAAATTCAAGGCTGACTTTTCAGTCTGAAATAACTGCAGTTTTGCGTACGCTGGCTGAAGGGAAGAAAGTTAACAAGTTGCAGGACAGGCTACAATAACATGGTTGAGGTTTTTTCTGGAAAATCATCCCAATTTTGAGGAGGATTGACTTCATATTTTCGGATCTACTGAAGGTGAGGGCACTGGATATCTAATTCCTTTTCCCATCCCAGAAAGGATGACTGTACAGAGCAGTTACTCCTCTGGCAGCACCGGATCTCAGTGGCTGCCACGAACACGCTGCAGCATGGGCAACCAGAGGGCTGGGAGCTGCTCTGTGGGCATTCCTGTGCAGGCAAGGGGAAAGGGACATTGCAGTGGGGAGGTGCCTACAAAATAAAGGAGAAGACCCATGCAGTGGGGAGGGTTCAGGAAAGACAAGCCCTGCTTAATGCCTCATATCTTATTGGAAAGGATGGGCCTCAGTGCCCCATCTCTGCCCATGCCAAGTGGCAGTGGTGGAGCTGGGGCAGAATTAACAAGATCAAGACAGTCAAGGAAAGCCTGTTCTTCATTTTCTTCCAGCTTCCCTTACCCCTGCTGTCCTTGCCCATGCCTGCCCTCACTAACAGGAGTAAGGCTAGAGGGCAAGTCATGTCTGTTCACTCAAGGAGGTGAACCTCACGTATCAACAGCACTACATGGTTGGTTTTGTCAGGGAAACTGTGTGCAAGCAGAAATGGGCTGAGCAAGGGCAACCTAGAGTAGTCTCTGAATCTAAGTGTAGATAGGACCTCATGTGACAGTCTGCATAGAAGATTCTCCAAGGCCAATAAAAATGCTATTAGCTTGAACATCTGCTGGACAGCTGACTTCAGCTGTCAACTGAGATATCCACCTTTAAAGGGCTTTCCTGTCCATAATGTGGGAAAGGCTGCTTGGGAGCTTCAGTGGGATTGCTTTTGATGCTTTCAACCAGCGGAGGGAAAGGCACAGTGTACTCTGTTATGTGCTACTTCGCCTTCCCTCTGCCCATGTCCTCATTCCTCTCCTTGCTGATGATGCTCAGCAAAGCATCATCAGGGTTACACAAAGGTGGTGCAGATTCAGTGAGCTGTCCTTACTGGTTCCAGATTGACCAAAAGTGCTGCTACCCAGGAAAATTCTGCACAGGAATGGCTCACACCCTTTTTCCTCATGCCACATTGTCCTGGGGCTGTACAAAACAGCACAAGCACACGTACACTGTGTTTAGCCAGCTGCAGAATCTAATACCAACCATCTTGAACTGGGTAATCATGAAATGTGGGGAAAGCATACCGTTTGCTGTGTTTCAAGGAAAAAAACCCTCTAAATTAGAACTTGAGCCTGCTGAGACAAGTGAATTTTGTGAGAATGGGCTTGTGATCTTAATAAAATCAAGAATAGAACTCTGGGGAGAAAGGATATTTGGTTTTTGTAAACATTATTCTTGCACATGCAGGCTGGTGCCAACTTACCACATTGATGGCATTTTGTGAATACAGTCTTTGCAAATAACTGCACGTGCAGACTCTTTGTTTGGAAATTTGGAAGTCATCTGAAAACTGAGCGTTAAGCAAATTTCTTCATAGCTACATACTAAAAAATGTCTGATGCCCTGTACAATGCAATGAAGCAGTTCAGGAAGAACACTGATCTGCACTGACAGCATTTGCATTGTTTCATTGTTACATCTATGCTGGCCCAGTGAATCATTATGATGTGGATGAGACATTTGTACTAGCCCACAGAAAACTCTTGAACATGGAAAATAGTATTTACTAAAATAGATCAAGTTCTCAAGGGGGAAAGAGCAAAATGACATGAGATTCAAGGAATAAAGAATAACTAAAATTAGTTAAACTGAGGTATTTTTCTATCACTATAAGATCTTGCTGAGCTTTCGGAGCGTAATTTAGAGTAGACATTTTGCCTGCAGTTCACCATATAAATATTTTATATGATCTCCCACACTATTAGAATAATAGAGGTAACATTATTTAATCCACTTCTGGCAAAGCAGATGCTTGCCAGAATGCATAAAGCACTCAAGGAACTGTTTTTGTTGTAGTTTAAACTAGCTGGTAGAATGATTTATCTGAAGTTAGATTCCTCATTGGATGTGATGACGCTTGTGAGATACAATTTAAGGTTGTGTTGAAGGCTCATTAAGAAAAAAAGACATAGTTGGTGGAAATGTTGTTAAAAACAGAAGGATGAAAAAAGCCTCCCTAAAAGGTAAGCAGGTAAAGCAAGAGTCTTGGCTGGGTAGTAGGCAGGAAGGGGGCTGGGAAAGACTCCATATCTGTGAATTCTTTGCATTGGATTTAGTAGAAATTGTGACCACAAAAAAGTGGAGTTGAATACATTATCTGAATAGCAGGTGCAAGCATAGGAACTATAAGCCTTAGCAGAGAGCATCCAAGTGCTGTGATTTCCACATAGTGGTCTCAGAAAGTGTGTTGCAACCCAGCAGAGATGGAGAAGTTCAAAGTTCTCTCATTCTTTACCTGCAGCACGTGTTTGAGTTGCCTATAGTTGGTGTACTCTGACTACAGTCCTTGGGTCTGAAGTGGTTATTTGGGTGTCGTAGGTGTTAGGATGGGTGGTCCAAACACTCCTTCTCTAGCTTCCGTTTCTACAAAGTGGAGAGGAGATTAATACTGATTGCTAAGCACCATAATTTTACACACTTGAGCCAGGGTTTAGTAATCAGAATGGCATTGTTGCTAAAATCCTGTGGAAAACACTTGATGCTATGCCCTTGCCCCTGAGGTGATTGTGCCTAAAGCTGTTATGAATAGGGAATGATAAAAAGATGATAATTTGATGTGCACATTTGTTATGTGATATATCATTCAGTACTCTTCTGTTTATTTACACTTGGTTTTTCATGCTTATTTTAGCTTTTATTAATGTGTTTGATAAGATGGCATCAGCTGCAAGGCAGAACTATTTACTCCGCTGGGGTTTTGTTAAACTTTTCAGTACAGATTAAAAAACTTCTGCAGCCCCTGGATGGATAGGCTTGAGCTGGAAATGTACGTGTGAGTAACAAATATTATAATGCAGATGAGCCAGACAGGAGAAAGGGAAATTTATAATAAGGGACTGCTCTGGCAGTATTAATCTGCCTTATGTAGACTGCGTGATGAATCATCCCACATCGCCACAAGGACTGCTGCTGCTGCTGCTGCTGAGCTCTGCCAGCAAGTGGGACAATTAAAAAAGTGTGCATGGAAGGGTGGAAGGCAGAGGAGGGCACATGCGAGGGATTAGGAAAGGAACAAAGAAAGAACAGCTATTTAAAACTGGACACCTCAAGCCTGGCCAGTAGTTTGTGTTATATATAATTCAGCCAATTCATTGGGTAAATCATTTCATATGCTCCATGAAATGCAATTTGTTTCCATGGCCAAGCATGACAAAGGTTTCACAGAATTGCAGTTGGCAAAGAGCTCTTCTAGGATAGTTAATTTAGGGCCTGTGAGATTGCTGAGGCGTCTTGTCAGAACATTAAATAATCACGCAGTGTCATGAGGGAATATCTAATTAAGAGCCCAATTTCTCAAGGGTCTGAGTACCTGTTACAATGTGCTGAGAACCCTTAATTCCCACCGACAAGAGTGGCAGCTTAGGGTGTTCCCAGCAGGCATTTAATAGAATTGTGCCCTTACTTCATTTGGCTGGGGTAAGTCCAGGCCAGTCAGGTGAAGTGACAGTAATCAAACAAGACAAGATAATGACAAAAAGGGTTACATTCCAGCAGGAATGTTATTACTTGCAGATGATGGAACATACCCTGGTGGGAAGCCCCTGTAAAAATTAGGACTAGATTTAGGGGTGCACTCCTAGTTGTTAAATTTGTGCCTTTGAGAAAGATCCATCTGTACTCATCCCATGTAAAAGATCTGTGAAAGGCAATATGAATTCTTTATCAGCCCAGATACTCATCCTGTAGGAAAAAGTGTTTCCATCCATAGTTTGGTCCCAAGGACTTCAGTGATTTAGATGACCTCAGGAGACCTGACTGCCTTACAAAGGGGAAGCAAAAAGCTTGAGTAGAATAATTTCAGGGGACTTTGGGTGCTGAAGTTCCCTGAGCAGCATTCTTGGTGTAACTCAAGAGTTAGAACAAAATTTGAGGTGGTCAGATGGAGACTTATCAGTAAGACTTTTTTCCTTTATATACCTGCAGGAGAAGAATGTTAAATGCAATCAGAAGAGAACAGGCAGCGTATTTTGGCTTGTGATACTTCTATCAGGCAGAGATACAGGTAGAAATTATGTTCTTTTTTTGGTATGAAGAAGCATTACAAAAGGAGTAAATGAGAATGGAGCATGGCATTATGTTAAGCACTTTTGGGAGAAAGAAAAGTTAAAATCAATCTCTGTGTTGTCAGGCTCTTAAGTGAGGAATGATGCATTAGACTACCTGATTTTATTTGATTTGTTGGGAAACCAGAGCTGCTGTGCTGTTTCTTGAATGGAATTATAGGCTTCATTTAAAGAGAGATGCAAAGCGCACACATCATTCTGGAAGAGATCAACATAAGCGTTTTCTATATCATGAGTAATGTTTACTGGAAGAAATCAAATTACTGTTACACAGACCATCTGTTTTCTTTGCATGCAATCTTGTAAGTGTTTTAGGACAAGCCATCCTTTTTAATCAATTGTAAATCTCTTATGGGAAGGCACTGTTTTCTGTAATAAAATCTATTTTTATGATAAATGTAAGAGTTTTAAATACTGGTTTCTTCTGCATAAGTATAGTGCACATATTGTTCATAATATAAAGAGTAGGGGTTTACAGCATTAGTTATGATCTATCAAAAACTTAATTTTAGGGCTTTTTGGGTAGCCGTTTTAGCTATTTGTTGGATCTGCAGCTCATTGCTGTTCAACTATTATAGCAAATAGCATAATGAGTAATACAGTCCATTTATATCCTGGGAAGCTGCATCCTACCCTAATTTAGTAAATGTAGCATATAGGGACTCTATTTTGTAGTACACCTATTGTGATAAAAGTGAATATTGGGGAAGATGATTGTCCATTGTCTAAGTGCTTGAGCTTGGAAAGACTGAAGAAGAAAAGGCATGGCTTGCTGGAAAATGACCCCATGGAATGACATTAGAGAAACTTGAATTTATGGTGTAAGAAGTAGTCAACAATGGAGTGTGAGATTTATTTCATGTTTAAGGGTAGCACATTCAGAAATGTATATGGTCCCATTCATTTTAGTGGATGCATAATTGAACCTGCTAATTTTTTTTTTTATCACTTTGGTCAGCTTTCCTGATTTGTATATTGTCTTCCTGTGCACATATGTTGCTCTTGAATTCAGAGGAAGCTGAAGGCCTTCACCTTAGCTAAGTCTCCTCTGATTTCAAAAGAAGCTGTGTGTGCACAATACCAGAAGTTGCACTGTATTGTATCAAATGCCCCTGAAATAAAAGAAAGGAATAAGAACTGTAAGTAACACAATTAGAAATTCCCTGAGAAGGTTGGCTGTCCTTCTCAATGAGGTTGGCAAGCCTGAATTTCATTTGTTCAGATGCTTTCAAATCAATGATATTTTGTCTGAATAATTAAGCTACTACTCAGGTTTGAAAAGTGTATGGTGCTAAATTCTTGCTTTTTCTTGGGTAAACATGAAGAGGCAAAGAGCAAGAAACAGATGGAGCACGCACCTCGAAAAATTATAGTGCCTACACTCTGGTGCCATCCCATGGTACAGTGGGAGCTTTCTGCCCAGGAATACATCAGGCAAAGTTGAAGGCCCCTGTAAGTCTTTTAGTGAAGGCTGGACTCAAGATCTCCATGTCTGATCTATTCCCTCTTATTATAGTGTCACTCGTGAACTGCCAGTATGTGGGACAGGGAAAGCTGACTACCAAACTGTGCTAGTCAATCCTAGCACCTGCCTAGACTTGAAGCTTACCTAGATCAGACAAGAATCTGATGAGAACTAGATCATCAGTTAGTCTTTTATTGGTCTTCATAAATTCAATAAAAGCAAAACAGCAGAACAAGGTGAATGGCTTACAAATTCATACAGGTAATAGAGGGTGAAAGATAACGTAAAAAATGAAAATGCAACTAATACTGGTCTAACTGTTTTGCCCCATCCACAGTATTTTCTATTCAAATTCATATCTGCTATTTTAGAAAAGTACTAAAAACAAGATAAATTGTTACTTTTTTCCTTCTAGCTTTTCATTTTACTTCTTTTATTCAGACAGAAGAAAACTGTGGCAAATTAAGTATTTCATAGAATGCATGACTTTCCAAATGGCAAGCTTGGAAGCCCCTGTGCACTGGAGAGGCTGTCCTCAGCAAGCAGTTTTCTCTTCTGAGCCCCTTTGCTGTTTTGTTTTTCAGGAGACACATTTCAGTTTGACCTGTCAAAAAAATTGGTGCATATGTTTGGTTTAGATTTTTCAGGTCATCCTTCTTACTTCCCACCCTTTCATCTTCACATCCTCACATCTTTTTCAGAAAAATATAGCAATGTAATCTAAAGGATATAAAAACATTGTATTTCCACAAGCTTTTCTTTCTTTAGCATGATTTTTTATTTGTATGTGAGCAAATTTACTATAATTTTTTTAAGTGTTTGTTTAGAGGTTGCCAGGTATTTTGACTTTTTTTTTCTGGAAACTTTTTTTTTGGTGCCAGAACTTTGAAACAGTCACTGTGAGTTCTCTAACAGCTTTAGTAGAATAGGCACTATATTTTCCAGTTGTATGGTCTGTTATTATTCAAGAAAGATATATTGATGTATTTACTATCATCATAGAGGATATTGGACTAGCTCTAAGAACAGTAAATGCTAGTAGTGCTGCTTGGAATTGATTGTATTTTTATTATTAAGAAATTCAGCAAAATTACTTGATTTGCTTGGTGGTAAAGGGAGTGATAAACGATGAATTACAGTTGTCATAGTTACACATTATTTTGATATAGTAGCTGTGTTCATCTAAACAATAATAAAATAATTTCCTCAAAGAGCAATTACAATATCTTAAAATAAAAGTACAGTACTCCTGACTCCATTTTAAGTGCAGTAAATAAAGAATACTGCTGTTTATGTTAAGAATTTCCTGTGTCTGCTGTGCTGATTACACTGAACTGGGAATCAATGACAAGGTGCCATATAGGAGACTTTATTTATAATAACATTATAACTGATCTAAAGTGAGATGATAGATTTTGATACCCATGACCTTTAATAGAAAAATCTCTGAAGAGGAGTTTTCAATTTCACCTCCAAAGTTATCCCTAGTGAAAGTCCTCTGTATTTTAGGCTTTGTGAGGCAATTGCAATAATTGCCCATTCTTGGTTGGTTTCTTTTTTTCTGAGTTATTCCAGTCTCTTGGACTTCCTCAAAGCTCGACATTTGCCCATTTTTGCTTTTAATAATGTTCTTAAGTGTGGTGTATTTGGGGGTTGCATGTTTGCTTCTATCCACTTGACCCATGGCAGCCCAGAGGATGTGAGTCATGTGTGCTTTCCAAATTGTCCTCTTCTGCTTCTCTACTAGATGCACCAATTTTCTAAAGGAAATGGAGCAGAAAAGTGCCATAGATGGTTATCATGCTTGACTTTGAACTGGTCTCCCACAGCTGACTTGATGGTACAGGGAGTAAAAAAGGGAAACGGAAATGCTTGGTCACTATTCTGAAATACACTGAAGTCTGACCAGCTCATACTTAAAGAGGAAAAGTCTACAGATGATAAAAAAAAAGATAAAACTAAAGAATAATCTTTAAGAAAGATATCCTGAAATAAAAAACAAGTAGACAAGATATTTTAGTGAAGATACAGGAAAGAATATGTGCAGAATGATGGGACTGAATGAGCATTTCAAAAGAATTATGGCCATTGCTGTAGTATCTGAAAAGTGTGACAGAAACTTTAAAAATAGAAGTATTTAACACTGATGAAAAAAAACTTACTTTGATATGTGCTCAGTTAACTAGTAGAATTGATTGATGTGAGATACTATTGACTAAGACACTAGAAACTCTTCTCACACATATTATTTCTCTACAGATAAATAGGGCTGCATAAAAGATTCTAGACCTCACTAACAATAATCCCCCCAAGCTGCAAAGACCTACAGATCATCTTCCTGGCAGCGTGAGTAAATCTCTTGGCATCTCAGTCTTGCGTTGCCTGGTACACAACAAGTGATCCTGCTTTAAGTGTTGCCTCAGGAATTTCCTCTCCAGTCATTTTTGAGGAAAATATGATAAAAATGTCTCCAGTTTCCAGGACTCTGACACTGGTGCCCCACATGTGTTCAGAAGTACTAAGCCAGACACAGTTTAGGCCTTGAACATGGATTTAATAGAATACACAGTCCATTGTTGTGAGGTTTTTTATGTATGTTGTGCTGTTAAGGACCCTTTGAAACTGGGTGGGTGAAACAGAAATATCTAACTATTACCAAACCAGTCCAAACTCCTCATGCTTCAGAAAGAGATCCAAAAGAGGAAAGAAAGAACTCATATTCCCAGCGCTGACTGTACTTAGACTCCTAAAGATCTGGGCCTGTGTTTGTTCCCTGCTGTCCTTAGGCAATCTTTTCTTGCTTACAAAATGCAACGGAAAAAAATTACCTAGCTGAGACGCAAAAGTGTAGTCTACTTATGTGACAGTCAGAACCTAATTATATGATCCCCTTCTCTTTCTGGTTGTAAAACCTGGTAGAGGCAAAGACCTCAGCAAAGTCTGGAATGTTTCCTCCAGTTCACAAAAGTAAGCCAGGAGGTCTGTCAAGTACCAACAAGCCAATCCACAGATTCAAGAGTCCCATGTACAGAGGATGACTTATTTTTCAAAAAAAGATTATCCAAATCAAACCAGATTACTAACACAGCAGAAAATCCAAACAAAACCTGAAGACCACCTCAGAGTCCTCTATCTGGTGGTTTGTGTCTCTGCAAAAGACATAATAAAAATGTTGCCCTCCTTCATTAGGATGGCTGAAATTCCCTCTGAGTGTGGCTTCCCCACTGTATTTAGTCCTGACCATTTCTGCACCCTAAACATTGGCAAGGCCCTTTTGCTTCTGTCTTCTGTGCCAGGGCAAAATGCATGAGCTGAATGAGTAGGGCAAACCCATCTTCTCTGCAACCCAGGGCAGGTGGACACTTAAAAAAAAAGAAAATGTAGAGCAGCTGAATTATGGTTTTAGCAGTGTGACAGCTCACCCCAGCTAGGAATCTTAAGGCAATTTGCCAGAGCTTGCAACACAAACAAAATGAGGGGTACTCCAGAGGACAAGTACTTTCCTGCCAACAGCTCTCTGGTATGCAATGCAATATCTAACAATACAATAGCACCTTTACAATTGCTACTAGATGATGTGTTTGGTATAATATTAGGCTGTTTTTCTTAGTGTACAAGCAATGTTTCAACTTTGATGAAAGTCTGCTTTTTCCTACTGTGCGTTCTTTGACAGGAGCTGCATAAACACAAAGGCTGTCTGGACTTTGCCTTACTCTCCAACTAGAAGAAGGGGAATTTTGCTATTTTTGCATTTTGTTTTGGGTGGGGTTTTTTGTTTTCAGTAAGTACTGCTCTGAGTTTGCCGAAATATTATGCTGACATCCAGAATTTTTACAGAAATTCGGTTATTCCCTTGCCCACTCTGAACCTGATGGCAAAAGCAGCCACAACCCTACTCTCTGTTGCTGGACTCTGGAATCCTTAGAGAAAGGTGTTCAGGGGCTGAGGAGTCACTTTTCTGCTCCAGCAGCTGCTTCTTGCCTCCTTGATGAAAAGGCAGTGGAGCAGATAGAGCCTGTGGGCACAGGTTTGTCCATATTTCATAAATAATATGGTGTCTTCTTCAACAATGCAATTACACTCTCATTTTAATACAGTACTGTACTTTCTGAACCACCACTTATTTCCCCACAACTTATTATTTCTAATAACAGAATTATTAGTTCTACTTCATTTTATATAATACCCGTGCAACAGAGATGGGCTTGATGTGCATTGACACAGTGGTGCCATTAAGTGAGGGCCAGTATGACTGAGAACAATAAAACATAGTTGAGGATTAAAGTGAATATTCTTTGTAGTCTTAAAGCCATTTCTATGTGTATTGCTTTTGCAGTGCGTATATAAAATAAAATAATCCTCAAACTCAAATTTTACTGAAGTTTCATTAGCATTACTACAGGGAAAATAAAAAGTTGGTAAATTATTAAATGTATAATTAAAGGTTTCACATTTAATCCTGTTACTGCAGTGACTTATTGTTTCCATTATTTGGTCTAAGTAGTACATTTCTTTTTTTTCCAGTTTTTTTTCTTTCCTCCATTGCTGTTAGTGTCTGTAATCTTATGTTAAGGAAATTTATCACAAGGACAACATTTTTGTCCTCAGCTGCATGGTACAGAGGAGAGTTAAATAAAAATATAGACAATGAAATACACTTTCCACTGCAGTGGTGGTACAATTGTGAAGTGTGTACAATGTTGGGCCAGAAATGCTTTACATGTAAGAACAAAGGGCAGGATATAGTCTGCGCTTCTCTGCTGTCATATTAAGAGCTGGAACAGGTGTCTTCAATAGCTAGTCCCAGAAAGGCTCAATAAGGACATAGGGCTGAGACACAATATCCATCTGTAGTGCATGCCAGAATTAGGTGGAAATCTGCAAACACAGCAGAAACTGCTTTGAAATAGCCCATAGCAAAGGCTGAGTAGAGCCCAGTGCCTACAGGCTGCAGATTCTGGGCTATTCCCTGGAGGTAGGTCCCCAGTTTTTTAAAAGCACTCATGAGGCTTCATGGTTGTCATTGCAGCCCAATAGATATGTGGGCTCTCATTGCTTGTGTGAAACTGAGGGCTTTTTCCTTCTTTACCAAGTTACCCAGCCACTGGGCTGCGCTGTCCTCTCACAAGGCTTTCAGCCAGCTGCATGTTACTTGCAACTTTGCTCTGGCAAAACCGTAATGGGACAAGTGGACCACTCTCCACTCCAGTTTTCCAGATCAGCCTGTAGTTCTGCTGGAAAGGGAGTGTCCATGCTGACTCAGGATCTAAGGAGAATCTGGAAATGAGATCCCTCATACTCAATTGAGTGCTCCAGCTGTACCCTTTTGTAATACAAGACACTGCCTCTTCCAGCTGTGCCCTAAGAAACAAGGGTATTTTCTGAGGAGTGCAAATCCTCCTGTGCCTGTTAGATCTATACTGAGCAGATCTGAGATTTTGGGGCTTAGGTGTTGTTTCAGGGTTGCAGGGGCTCTTGAATTTGAAATGAGCACTTTGTTGCTGAGGTGGAGTTCTTTGTGGGACCTTAAAGACAGAGTGAGAAATGAGCTAAAGCAGCCACAGAACAAGCTTTTTCTGATGACAGTTTTCATATTTAGACATGTAAATTTGTACGTGGTCCAAAATTCCTCTTGACCAAGAATCAACTTAAAGAAATAAGATTTTTTTTTCCTCCTACCAACACATGGTACTAAGATTCTCCTTTTCAACTCATTTCACAAAATAACTGCTGTTCTTTTCCAGACTATTACAGGAAGAAATAGCTTAAGTAACATCTCTGGTTGGGAGTTTTAATTCATGCCTGTGTTAACTTCACCTAGTGCAGTTAACCTGAGCAGAAAAATGTTGTCTTGCCTTCGCTATTTTAAATTAAATATGGCTTATAGATGTACTTATTGACAGTTCACAGCAATGTTTAATACAGTTTAATTATACTCTGTTGAAGGTATTGCAATTTATATTTTCCATACTATTATATATTATTACGTTTCTTCTTATTCTTTGTCTCACTGAAAATATTGGTGCCATTTTGTTTTAATCCTCTGCAACAATTACAGTAGAAACTTGTAAGAAGAAGAGATCTTTACAGAATTGTTGCAGAATAAGAGTATAAAAGTGAGGTTTTTAAAGAAATGGTTCTGTAGAAAAGGAGTTCTGTTTCGTCTTTCTTTAGTATGTCTCTTTGTTTTTTGGGCTAGATTTAATTGCCCTAATATTTTTCAGCTATTGTTTCTTTTTTGTTCTTCTTTTTTTTCTTTTTTTCCTGGCACAGTGTGTTAAGATATGTAACTAACCAGAACATGCTGTTCCAGGAAGTTCTAAGAACTTATAACTCCAGTGCTAATTTTCGTAATATTTTTTGAGAATGATATTGCTGCATTGTTAAGCAAGTGTGTGTTTGTTTCAGGGAAGGATTTGTTCACATGAAACTTGTGATTTTCCCTTGGATAATAACTAGTTTAAGATGTAGCAATCCACATGAGAAGTTCCTGTTACTCTACTCGATTCACCAGACCTTTAATTGGCAGCCTGGCATTTTCCCTGTCATCACAGTCCCCGTTTGAATCAGAGGGTCTTCAGTATTTCCTGACAGCTTTCTTCAGATCTGACTAGCTTAATTAACCGTTGGTCATTATTTCTCCTTCAGAATAATAGTTAAATATGTGCAACAAATCCAGGCCCACAACAGTATTGCATTGTACCCTTTTATTCTCCTCTTGTTATTGTTCAAAATCTCGTTAACTCATTTTGTGGGTACAAAAAATAAGTGTAATATCAGCTACCCTTTAGGATGGCTGAGGTTTCTAGTCATCCACTGGGAAGCACATGTATATGTCACCTCACAGAGAGGTGAATGCCCCCAGTGATTTCAGTGGGCTTCCTTGCGTGAGTCAGAGTTCAAAGGGTGTGGCATCTGTCATCCTACACCCTGCCATCTATAATATTTTGCCTTGTATGTGCCTAGGAATGAATAATTTCTGTTTTGGAACTGTCATATACATGCTTATTTTGACAACACCCTGGTTGTTGTTTTTTTTTTCATTAATTAGACAAATGCTTTCTTTACATAGTAAACTGAGTAGCTTTTGCTTCTTATGAGCCATAGAAACCTAGCATGTTAATTCATTTAAACTTGAGGATTACTGCCCTTCTAATGTTTGTGATCAAAAGTGTTAGCAAGACCCTTGGGGCAAACGCTCTTTGCTGGAATGAAATGGTGCAGGTTATTTTAAGTCAACTGGTTGAACCATTCCAATATACAGCAGAGAGGAATTTGGCCTCTGGTCCATATGCTGATGGGCTATACTGGGGTTTTTACCTACACACCTGGCATATGAAAGAGTGTAAGTTTGCAGGCAGAGTATTTTTCCTCTCATCTGCCTGACTCTGTATCAGTTGGACCCCCTAGATGCTGCAGCATTATTGTCATGAACTGGGAAATCATGTGCAAAATTTGAGGCCTGTAGCATAGGATACAAAAACTACAGTCAGGATTCCCAAGAATGTAGGTTCAAATCAGAAACTTTTCCACTCAGCTGAGAGTCCTGTTGAGGTAGAAAAGGTCTTTTTTATGTATCTCGCAATACAACTTTTTGCCTTTTTAGCATGCAGCTGTTATGTGACATTAAAGCTGTTTGTTCAGAAAGCATTGGTAAAACCTGCTTTCTGTAGATCACAAGGAAGAACTGACACAAAGGAAATGGTGCTTGTTTTCTAAAATGCATATATTCTCTTATGCATTGCTGAATAGCAGGGGCAAACAGCTAGGAAGAGTTGATACAATGAGAAGTTCACGCAGAGGAGAGTTGTAGCATTGTGATGTGAATGCGTGTGCAAGTTTTTATTGCTTACTTGCTTCTAGGCTAAACTTTTCCTTCACAAGAACCTCAAGCCACAAGAGGCCTCAGGCCCCATGCTATGCTACAGGCTTGGGGAAGTGTGGCTGGAAAGCTGCCTGGTGGAAAAGGACCTGGGGCTGCTGGTGGACAGCCAACTGAACATGAGCCAGAAGTGTGCCCAGGTGGCCAAGAAGGCCAACAGAATCCTGGCCTGTATCAGAAATGGTGTGACCAGCAGGAGCAGGGAGGTGATTGTCCACTTTTGAGACTGCACCTTGAGTACTGTGTCCAGTTTTGGGTGCCACAGTATAAGAAAGACATTGAAGTGCTGGAGCAGGTCCAGAGAAGGGCAATGAAGATGGTGAGGGGTCTGGAAAACATATCTTGTGAGGAGTGCCTGAGGGAACTGGGATTGTTTAGCTTGGAGAAGAGGAGGCTGAGGGGAGACCTTAAAGCTCTCTACAACTACCTAAAAGGAGGTTGTAGTGAGGTTGGTGTTGGTCTCATCTCCCAAGTAACTAATGACAGGACAAGAGGTAATGGCCTCAAGTTGCACTGGGGGAGGTTTAGAGTGGTCAGGCATTGGAACAGGCTGCCAAGGGAAGTGGTGGAGTCACCATCCCTGAAGGTGTTAAAAAAACCAAGTAGATGTGGTGCTTTGGGGTATGGTCTAGTGGTCAGAGAGACATTGGGATGAAGGTTGGACTTGATGATCCTAAAGGTCTTTTCCAACCTAAATGATTCTATGACACACAGGAAGACAGTTTTTCCAAGAGGAGATTACCACTTTTTTGATCACTGACTTCTTTAGGAACTTTGATAGGCATTACATAAAGCTTCCGGCTGAAGCAGCAAATTTGCAAATTGACTGGGTAAGCAGAGATATACAGGGAGCTGAGCTGCTGCCCAATGGCCCTGACATGGCATCAGGCAGACCTAGTCCCAGAGTGAAATGCCCACAGCTGGTTTCTGCCATTTAAAACACGAGCAAATATTGTGCAAAAAACCAGACACTGAAGCTGTCCTTTAGTTCTCTCCTGTTCTGCTCTGCTCAACACAGATGATGTAATTCACCTCCTCCCCTTGGGTATTTGCTACGAAGGCATCAAGTGCTATTCCCAAGAGCTACTGGAGTCAGACTGTCCTGGAACTTGTGGCAGGGGCCCTACTTTCTTGTAGCACTATAATGTACCAGGATGAAGATTTGTAGCATAATGGGATGCACTCAGAGAGAGAAATAAATTATGCTTGATTTAATGATTGTTTGATATACTGTGATTCTCATTTTCCAGATTTTCAGTAAAAACCTTGTAAAAAAATATTATAAACACTTGGAATGTTAGTATTCAGGAAAGCAACACAAGTGATCTCGAACTTCATAGCCAGACCTTTTGATATTGCCAGAAAGGCAATGTTTCTCTTTCTAACTATCTAATCCATACAAGAAAAAATGACTGAGAGACCAAATTTATTTCCCACAAACCAGTTACAGCTCATTCTTCTTGCTTACCTCCCACTGCAACTGCTTTGATGAAATAATTGCATTCATTTTTGCTGAAATATTAGCATGAAATAATTGATATTTGCATTTAAAGCAATATGTGTTTGAGCATCATAGTTAATACTATGTTCGAGTGGAAGATACTTCATTCACCGTTTCTGGTAGCCCAACGTTGTACATAGAGCTGAAGTTCATTAAGTTGCTCTTCCAATTGTAAGCAATAAAAATGCTTCTGTTTTGCAAGACAAATAGTGAACTTGGGGTACCATGATTTAGCAGCTTTTAAAGACAACAACGTAGCAATTGCTCTGTGATATTATAGAGTTTTACAGGCTAGCCTAATACATACTATTTTTTGATGGATACAAAATAAGAATGAAAACTATGGCAGCTATTTTAGTGTGTTTGATAGGAGAATGACTGGCTTCCTCACTTCTCTGCTTGACTCTGGTTGTTGCATTTAAGAGGCAGCAAAGCTTCATCAATGGGCAAGAAGGATGCTTTGGAGTAAGAAAGACTGAAGGTTAATGAAAATGAGAGATATCTTAAGGAAATGAGGAAAACCTGTGAGAAAGGCCAGAGTGGCTGGAGCAATATTCAAGTAAACAAAACAAATCTGAGAGATGGGGAGAAAGATAATTGGTATTATGGGATTGATAATATTTTTGGTCCCACAATTTTTGGCATTTATTCACTGTTTTGTCTTTATGCCTGTAAACATACCTCCTGCCACCCTGAGTTTAATCATATCTGACTCCACTTAGTACATTAAATTTTTCTCCATACTCACCAAAACTTATTGAGAAAAATACTCTAAATTACAACCCAAGGTAACTTAAATGGTTTTCTGTTAAAATGGAGAGATTGTTAAGTAAGCAAATTTAATAATAAATCCATATCCACACAGATCTTTAGCTTTTTTACTTTCTTTTCCTCAGGCAACCCTGGACTAGCCTGGGAGATTTTACTGACTTCAAATGCATTAAATATATTGATCTGCAGAAAGCTTTGGCGTCAGGCTGTCTGTAGCCTGTGTCATGCTGTTGTAAAGGAAACACTTTTGCCTTTGTCTACAGAAGAAGTAAAATGAAAAACATTATCAGAGTTTCAAATCACTGTGGAAGCTGAAAGGGCAGGGGAATTGGCTAATAGCAACTGTATTGCAATTAGTGGGGAAGAGCTTTGCTAAGAGCAGCAATGATTCCTTTTAGCATCTCGGAAAACTTGAAACAGTATTTTTGAAAAAATTATTTGTTCAGAAGTAACCTATAAAGTCAGTAAATACCCCCTTGCCAGGGTCAGCAGCATTTTGGAGGGAATGTATTGCTTGTCCTTTCCCACTTATAACATCATGTTCTTTCTTTATAATGAGGTTCCATTGATGTCAATGCAGTCTTCATTGAGTTCTGGACTAGCTTCAGGCTGTGGGGGGAATCATATAAAGCCACTTAATTTTGCCTTAGATTTTTCTTTTCTTTTTAATAAATTGCTTTTAGGTTCAGTGATTTGCCTCCTTGAGTCTCTTTAGTGCTTTATCAGGTGAAAGGTTGGTTATGCAAATGCTGCTCCACTTGCAATAACAACTCATGCAAACTGTCCTCCATCACCTTCTCACAAGAGCACTAGGTCCAGGCTGCAGCTACAACGGGGATTGAGCGGTTGTAGTTTATCCATCATAGAGTTTAACTGAAAAAAAATGGGACTTTGGTCATTGAAACCAATCTGGGTTCACAAAAAATAGAGGATATGACTGCTGTGCTGAGTCACTTCCTATTCCATTGAATAATGACTTTTTCTCAGTAATTGCTCGAAGAAACTTCTCCTTAATCAACTCCAAATAAGACTTTCAAACACCTTTTTATGCACTGCATAAATACATCCCCTTATTGTACTTTGGATTTGAAAATTAGGTGTGCTTCGCACTGCTCTTCGCTCTTCAGAAAGGAGAGTGGGTCTGAGTTGTTTGTTTAATGTTGCTATATGAATGTTCATTCTTTTATTTTTATTTTTTTTTCCAAAAAACATTTCTGCAGGTATTTCCCTTCTTATGGTAGTTCATACCTCAGTGCAGACTTTGCAGCTGGTTTATATGAAAGTATACAAACTTCCCTAGAAAATGTTTTGAGGGATCCATTTTTCTGACTGTCAGTGCCACCTCCACAGGTGCTGCTGTTTTGCTTTCTTAATTCTGGTGTCTGATCACCCTCCCAAAGAGGAGGAGAACCTTCCTGTAGGGCCCAGGTGAAAGCTCTCTTTGCATTAAAGCCAGTTCTTAGCTGGTGCCTACCAGCCAGCACCAGAGTTTATTTGTGTTGTGGAGCTCTGCTGGGGTGAGAAAAGTAAACTCTTCTGGTGAGATAAACCTGCCTTGCAAACACAAGTAAGATATATTTCCTGGATTATATCGTCTGGTTAGTTATCATAAGTATGTAAAATAATATGTAGTTTCCTAAAGGAGTTGTTTTACCAGAGTAGTTTATTTTTGTTATCCTTCAGCTTTGAAATGTGGTATCATATAGTGCATAAGTAAGGGTGCTGCTAGGGTAATGTAAAATTATTTTGTGTTGTGAAGCTCTGTAGTGTCCTATCTGTGGTAGTGAAGTAAGAGGGATTGGAAGCTGTCTTTTTCTTTCTTCAGTATCAGGGCAGAGGTGGTTTACTTGAAGAAAACAATAGGGCTTCTTAATCTTTCTGGAACTAGTGGCTTAGGGTCAGAGGAAGGCAGAGAGAGCTGCAATGTGGGGGAGGTGGGGGAAAAAGAGGAGAGATTTGAAGTTATGTCTTGAATTACATGAATGCTGGTGCTATTTGCTCTTTGATTAGCATGACTTCTGCTATTTAGTACAAACTTAAATTAGGAATTTGGGATTGGAAGGGACCTTATGAGTCATCCTGTTTTTCCTCTTGACATCACAGCTGCTGTAGTACATAAATCCCTTTGAGAAGGCTGTCGTAGTCCATCTTCAACTTAGCAGGGCTCTTTGCCATGTTATGGGCCAGTTGTCTCCCAGCTGAGCTCCTGTGAAAACTAGAAGCCTTCTACTTTTTGGCTAAGGCGAGTTCAAAGCCAATTTATTTATATATGTTTTACTGCTGGTATTGTCCTTTAGCTTAAATAGTTTTGTTCCTCTGTTGTGTGTGAAACTCTCTCAGGTTTTATTTTTCTGAGAGTTAACAATCTAAGGCCTCTGAAGTGTGTCTCCTCAGGTAACTGAGGTGGGGAGGTGGATTTTATTGTTGTCTTGCTGTTTCGATTAGATGTTCTGTCCATTCTCCATTTTTTAAATTGTTCTTGTTTTGGGATGTGTAAAGCTATGATTGCTCAGCATTTCAGATGACCTTTTTTCACCAGGTTCTACAGGATTGATGCTTCCTAATGTAAACATATTTCTTGATATATCTCTAGCACTCCTACAGAGAGAGAGCTTATTGATAGCTTGTAGGCATCTTAACTAAGATGACTCTCCCTTAGCTTTGTATATCTGTGTCTGAACTAGTCACCTTGGGCTGTCTATATAGTCACTAGAGAGAAATAGGTAGAGCTAGGGTGAGATTAATCTGACCTCTTTTAGGCCTCTAATTTAGGATCAAAAGAATCACAGCCTAAATCCTTGAGAATCATGGAAGCAAAAGGTAGCAAATGAGGACTTTTGCATTTAATCAGAATAATCCTGTGTCTTTCAACTGGCAGAGTAGTTCCTGGTTCATACAGGAAATTAATGTTACTGTGTTTGTGCTTCTGTATATAATGGGAACACATTAGAATATAATGGTACTACTTCTCAGTTCTTAATGTATGATATCAAATGATGAAGATAAAGCTAAGACCTACTATGGACCTGCTTCTACAAAATGGACCTGTTTTCTGTGTGTTTCTAGAATAGTAAACTTGTAGGGTTGATTCTGCACTTAATCTTGTGTAAATCATGGGTTATTGAACTCTCTTCAAGACCTGAGTTCATTGTTGGTGAAGCAGGAGTCTCAGATAAAGATGTTTTTTCTAACTACTTAAAGCTGTTAGATGTCAGAGAGGGCAGTAGTACTCTGGCTGCTGTCAAGGAGTAGAAAGGCAGACAGAGGACCTCAGATGGTGTAAAACTTTTTGTTAAAGGTTTCAGCAGAAAAACACTCTTCTATCTGACCTACTAGTTAATATTCAAGTAATATCATTGAGGACCTCGAGTAGATCAAGAATTTTCAAGGTTGGTCAGTGCTACACAGACCTTAAAGGAAGTACAAAAGTGTTGAAAATGCTTGAAGGCCAATTTCCAATCTCATGCTAAAGCCAAGGATCAGACTGGGCTTGTATCGATTTACTATTCTCAGTCAATCCCTTTTCTAAGGAGGCAACAATGTCTGCTGTAAAGGCTTGCTGAATTAAGGTTAGTCAGAATTACTTGTAACAGTCTATTTGGAAATGGTTCCCAGTTGTCCACAAGCCTTGTAAGCAGTATATCAGGAGATATATTCAAAGCTAGTCCAAGGCTATCAAAAAGTGGCTTCTCCAACACATATGCTGGTGGTCAGTGATGACCATAAGAATTAATGAGTCGACTTGTACTTAAAAATTTCCAGCCTGTTGCCACCCTGCTACCCACTCTACCTTCCACCACAAAGTGGAATTCTTCTCTCAGAATGACTGAACTAAGGACTATTAGCCCTCCTGGACTGGAGGGCAGTGCAGGCTGCAGAGGTATTTTCCACTTTGCTGGGGAAAGGGGTAACGTGTCCTGGGTCCCTCAGGGCTCAGTTTTGGGACCTGTCTTGTTTAATATCTTCATCAATGACCTGGACAAGGGAATCGAATGCACCCTCAGTAAATTTGCAGATGACACAAAATTAAGCACAAGTGTCGATCTGCTTGAGGGTAGGAAGGCTCTGTAGCGGGATCTAGACAGGCTGGAGCGATGGGCTGAGGTCAATTGTATGAGGTTTAACAAAGCCAAGTGCCGGGTCCTGCACTTTGGTCACAACAACCCCCAGCAACGCTACAGGCTTGGGGAGGAGGGGCTGGAGAGCTGCCTGGCAGAAAAGGATCTGGGGGTGCTGGTGGACAGCCGGCTGAACATGAGCCAGCAGTGTGCCCAGGTGGCCAAGAAGGCCAACGGCATCCTGGCCTGTATCAGAAACGGTGTGACCAGCAGGAGTAGGGAGGTGATTGTGCCCCTGTACTCGGCACTCGTAAGACCGCACCTTGAGTACTGTGTCCAGTTTTGGTCACCACAGTACAAGAAGGACATTGAGGTGCTGGAGCGGGTACAGAGAAGGGCAACGAAGCTGGTGAAAGGGCTGGAGAGCATGCCCTATGAAGAGCGGTTGAGCGAACTGGGTTTGTTTAGTCTAGAGAAGAGGAGACTGAGAGGAGACCTCATTGCCCTCTACAACTACCTAAAAGGAGGTTGTAGCGAGGCTGGTGTTGGTCTCTTCTCTCAAATTAGTAATGATAGGACGAGGGGAAATGGCCTCAAGTTGCTTCAGGGGAGGTTTAGATTGGATATTAGGAAGAAATTCTTCACTGAGAGGGTAGTTAGGCACTGGAATAGACTGCCCAGAGAGGTGGTGGAGTCACTATCCCTGGAGGTGTTTAAGGAACGAATAGATGCAGTGCTTTAGGATATGGTGTAGTGGTTAGAGAGGATTTGGTGTAGTGGTTAGAGTGATGCTAGGAGAAGGTTGGACTTGATGACCCTGGAGGTCCTTTCCAACCATAACAATTCTGTGATTCTGTGTTCCATCATTTGCAGACAGTGTCTGTTCAGAGCTGCTCAGGTACACAGAGAGGTGAGCTGGATAGGAGCAGCAAACACAGTCAAGACAGTGCAAAGCTTTTGGATGAGCTGCTGCTCTGTGTGGACCAGGGTGGGGCAAACAGTTGTGTTCTGTGGTAGGCACATCCAAAATAGAGATGCTGTTACTGTTGTCAAATATAAAGGGAACGAAATTCCATGGAGGATATTGCAAGAGGTTTGGATTGGGTGTTATGTTTGGCTCACTCTGTCCTATGTAAATAGGAGTCCCACTAAAAGGTTTGTCTGCCAAGGCAGAAAGTGAACTGTATAGGTTTTGTGTGTTGCCACTTCATAGTTCTTCAAATATTGATTTGTTTACTTTCATGGCAGAGTTGCACTTTCTGAAATGCTGGTAACCTTCATCAGCATTTACATCTGCTGATGCGATGGCTGTGCATCACCTTGATGGTTTATGAATGGAACAAACCAATTTTATTAGAGTCATTCTTACTCACAAGTCACTCCACTGTTTGATGTGACATGCATGGACTTCACTGTACATTAGTTCGTTTTGTGGGGGCGGAGCTGATAGATGTCGTTCAGCATCTGTGTTCCCATTTAAGAGGCAGCTGCCAAAGCCTTTTGATGTCAGTGCAGAATATCTCTACTTTATCCTTGCTATTGTGGTTCACCTAATACTACATTCCTCATCAGTTTGTAGACCTTGTGTAGGCTCTGCTTCTTAATTAACATTACTGTCTTATGTAGTCTAATGATAACGTTCCCAATTCATATCAGTCTTTCCATTTTCTTTCATATCACACTCCATTGTCCCTTCATATCAAACTTTTCACTATCATTCCGTTGTCAGCTTACTTGAAGACTTGTAAACCAACTACAAATGAAGAGAGCTCATTTCGTCTCATTTGGCTGTACCTGCTGTCATGGAAGGAAAGCTGTATGGTTTGCTAGAGAGCAACTGTTTAACCTGTTTGATTAATTTATAGCCTAGCCTTGTGGGATTCCACAGTGCTGTTGTATCTTTTACCTTGGGAACTGTATCTATTGTAATTTATGAGTACTATAATGGTTTCACTGGACCGTAATGCTGGTGTTATCCATTTCTTCTCCAGTATCATCTGCTGTTGCAGACTAGCAATCACCATCTGCCTTTGGAAGACTGCCTTTGGGGTTTGCATTTGGTGATAAAGGTTGACCTTGATGCCCTTTCCAGACCTAGAATATTGTGTTTGGAACATACTGGATTTGTTTTGCTGGCTTTTAAAGCACTTAAGTCTTGAAGGAAAGCAAGGTTTATTAGTGAATCTGGGAGGTGTGTTTTAAAACTAGCTCTGTTCTGAGGGTTATTCTACTCACCATGAGTCCAACTTATAATTACTGGTTTGTGTGATACTCTCCTGAACAGCAAAGGTGAAATACTTTACTTGCTTTATGTAGACCAGGCCTCATCAGTAACCAATAACTTGAGCTTCTTGCTGTATTGGAATTACTGCAAATACTACTCATCTATGTAAAATCAACTGGGGGAAAAAAAAACAAAATCCCGGCAGCATGTATCTGGAAGAAGGATTTGGAAACTCTCAAGTCTGACATGCATACCTCAGGATGTACTCATGTAGGTACTACAGTGCTGCTTCATCGTATGTCTATACACACATGGAAACATACAGCTGGACATGCAGACTGATACACCTGTGGTTACTTAAAGTTCTCCTAAGCCATCCCACGTCTGGCCATATGAGCTGCTTTCTTTGGTTCTCTAACAGTTTCTCCCAGATGGCATCCTCCTGCTTCTCTCTTGAAGACTGATTTTTTGCAGTTCTTGGATTGCTGGAGAGGTGCTGATCCTCCTCAGGCACTACTTGAGCAAGGTGAAAACTAATGCCAGAGAGAGAAAGGAAGCCAGTCCACATAGTTGTTCCTTTACAAAATGTAGGTGGTAATTTCTTACTGAAAGATATGAGGATAAGGAGCAAGGGTGCCTACTTCAGGTGTAAATGTTTTGACTCCTGAAGTAATTAAGTTATGAGTTCAAGGAGATGTAATAGTTAGAAAACCTACTTACAGTCAGGTCTTTTCAGACATTTTACAGAGGAGCAATGTGGATGATGCTAGTATAACTTTATAAAACCTTTAGAGGTTTTGAAATTTGTCATTTTGTGCTTGAAGAAAAACACATCTTTGGATAGTACAAAATCAGTTCATGTCAAATGGTCTATTTTCAGTCATGAGTCCAGTTGATTAAATAAAGTCTTGGAGCCACAAAAGCTGGCGGACAAAATATCATATTACTGAAGGACTTCAACTTTTAGAAAACAGTATGTTTGACAGAATATTTATTCCAAAATTTCTACCCAGAAGCTAGCGGTTATAAGACCAACTAATTGTCTAATATTAGACAACTATTGTAGGCAATAGTATAATGTGATTACACTATGTGAAGATAAAATTCTAACGGCATCCTAATCAGATATTTTTTCGTTCCTTTTGTTGTTGTTGTTCCCCAAGTATGCTGAAAACAAGAATTTATAAAAGAAAGCACTTTTTTGCTCTTTGATATCCAGGCTGACACTTTAAGAGATGATTTAAATTTTAAATGGAATTAAGAGTAATAAACAGCACAGCAGCTGAGAACAGTAAGAGTACTTTGTTAAAAGGTTAATTAGATAATTAGCAGTACGAAAAAATCAGAACACTGAGTTTAATGTCAAATTAGAATATAAGTTTTGGTTTAATTGTAGTACATGAAACTACTATGGGTATTGTCTTAAGTTTAAGGGATGATCCCATGAAAAACTGTTTACAAATTGTGATAGGACTATAGATAAACTTTAACACATTAAATAAAACTTGGCAATATATAGGAAGCATAATCTTCTCAAAGTGGATTGGAGTATGGGATGTATGTAAGAAAGCTTCCTAGCAAGAATAGTACTTCCTTATTAAAATATACATGCTGCTTGCTTCTTGTAATCAAGATAATCCCATGTTTGAAAATGTTAAATGCAGATTTTCCTGGAATCAAAAGATAAGATTTCTGCTAGGGCATGCATACTTTGAGGAAAAATCTTTAAATACAGTATATTAGATAGGTGCTTCTGTAAGAGTGGGGGAGGTGTCATATAAAAGCCACTAAAATGGGTTTTTTCAGCAGCAAATCAAAGGATCACATTCATATTGACCCATATGAGGCAGAGGGCCATCAGCCTAGGAAAGAAAAAAAGGAGAGTCACATGGTTCTGCATTTCATTTCCTCTGCTGTTTTCTTCCACAAATCTCCTTATTACCACCAGCACCTTGGATCTCCTGCAGTGCCTTGCTCTGCTTCCTCTGCATGGCATCAGCAGTAGCCGATGCAAGACCCAACATGGGGAGAGCTTTGGTATAGGAACCCATTACAGGAGGTTTTAGATTGTGTACCCACTACCTTTCTTCCAGCCATACAGGATTGTACCGGAATGGTGCTCTCACTGGCTGCTCTAGGCAAAGCCTGTGACATGGCTAGCATGAGGCCATTAAAGTAGGAGTAAGGAAGGGATGGAGAAAGCAAGAAAACAACTGAAGCAGAACACTCTAGCTTCTTGTCTTCATACTCCATTTGGTGTGAAGGGGGATATAGAGGAAGCAGAGATCAAAGTACCAAACACTGACTTCTACTGAGCCAGGGCACTAGGAATGAATTTGTGAGCTTCTCTGCTACCAGACTAGTGTATGTCTCATTGTTTTATCTGATCCTTCAGACTATAATCCCTCTGGATCTGCATTTTTAATAACTTCTCTACAACTCTACTTGTCTTTTTTTTCTTACAGTCCTACATACACTATTATAGTATACAAGAACAGCAATTTTTGCATTCTTTATTCAGAGCTGAAATATTTTCAGTGTTCTGTTTGAACCTTAAGATGTCTTTTGTATAGACTCAGGCAATCAATTGGGCTTAGATTTTTGCCAATTAAAATAAAGAATTATCTGAGTGCAAAGAAAAACAAGTCATGTAAGAAAATGTAAAAAAACCTTGAAAGCAATTTGTTAGATGTGTTAACAAAATTTTTCCAGCCTTCTACTTCTGTTTCCCTTTACCATGCAAGACTACACTTTGCAGCTGTTCTGTAGCTTTCTTGGATAATTTGTCCAGTTCTGTGAGACACAGAATATCATAGAATGTATTGGGTTGGAAGGGAATCTCTAAAGGAGATCTAGTCCAACCCCCCTACAATAAGCAGGGACATCTTTAACTAGGTCAGGTTGCTCAAAGCCCTATCAAGCCTGACTTTTAATGACTCTAGGGATGGGACTTGTTGAAAGGGTTCATCCTGTCTTTCTGAAAGATATCCATGTGATTCTAATATTGCTTGGACTGTAACTATTAATGACTGGTTTAGTGCCAGTCAGTAGACCTAAAGCAGGGGTCCTCAAAGTTTTTAAACAGGGGGCCAGTTCACTGTCCCTCAGACACTGTCGGGGGCCGGACTATAGTTTGGAAAAAAATGAACGAATTTCTATGCACACTGCACGTATTTTATTTGTAGTAGTGCACAAAAAAACAGGAAAAAGAATGCTGTATCCGGCCCGCGGGCTGTAGTTTGAGGACCCCTGACCTAAAGCAAGGGAGATCTTGTATGAGAGAAGGCTCATTTAGCCCAAAGAGGCAGCCTAGAGTCTTTTCTCAAACTAGCTGCTGCCAATGAGAGCCTTCAACATTCTTCATTTTTATAATAAAGTCTGAAATGATATTTTTAAGATGTAAGTGGCATCCACATTGCAACAGTATTTGTCTTTTCAACAAGCAGCTTAGGAGATGAGAGAAAACCTGTCAGAATTTACTATGGATTTCCCAAAAGACCCTAAAAGTCTTGTTCTCCATCAGGAGAAACAAGTAGATCCATTACAACCTTAGATAACAGAGCAACTCTTACAAAGTATATGGACAGGTTGCATTTGGGGATGAGGGCATGAGTGTTTGTGGTTTTCTTGGTTTTTAACAGATGCTATGTGGTATACTTCAGGGCCTCCATAGACAGTTTATACTTCTTTTTGTTCGCATTCTGAAGTACGAGGAAAACAATTGTAATCTATTCTCACTTCCCTTCTGGCATTACTATAATATATTTCCTGGGCATCTTCTGAGATAAATGTAACAAGTGTTAGCACATAGCTATTAAATCTTCTAAGACTGTAAAATAGCTGTTCCTGTCTGTCCATTCAAAGCCTTGCAATAAAGCACCTTTTAACTATAAAATCTTTCAAAGGTATATGAAAGTCCTTCACATTATGTGTTTTTCCATTCTACTTCCTGTTAAGCCTTGAATGTACAAAATAACATCAACATCAGCTGTTACTCTAGATTCATGTGTGCACAACTGAGAGTGTAATAGAATCTTCTTTTTTATGGTTTCATCATAGGACTCAGTTAATACAACCTTTGCTGTTCAATACTAACTTTGATACTTTGATGAGAGCTAGACTACAGATGCTATTTCAATCATGTTTTGTACTTGGTAGTATAAATTACTGTTGACTTTGGTTTAAGGTTAGAATTTGTTCCACCCTGCACTGTTTAAATCCTATCCCCCCTGCAAGATCTGTTCCACACTTGCGCACAGAGCACATGCACACAGCTTATTACTTTCAGCCCATTTTTCTGTATAATGCAATGCATGTGATAATTCTTCTGTGACATCACCTTTCTATAAATTATGGCACTTTGGAAAGAGGAAACATCCTAATGTTAAATTGATTCTTTTTTAGTGGTTTTTCTTTCCCCTTTTACTAAAATCTCATCATTGCCATAGTAGAATTAAGCCAGTAGGGATGAGAGACTTAGTCCTGCTATATCTTCAAACACATACATATCCTTTCACTGAATTAAAAAAAAATTCCTAAAAAACATCACCCACTAAAAATAAGACTCTAGTAGATAAAGTGTCTGCCAGGTTTTAAAAATTGAAGATCAGAAGACTTTTTTTCTTTTATCATGCCTCTTCATATCAACAGATATTTTATTACAATATTTTGGTTCCTATGGGCAGGCAAAACAGTTCTCCTCAAAGTTATCTCCCAAATTTGCTTGCTTTTCTGTTCTCGCCTGCCTGTATAATCAAGAAACAAGATATTCACTGAAATTCTCCAAGGAGAATTTTTTTTATTAATAATCCCCCTTCTAGGAAGCTTTAAACCATGTTCCCTTACTGTTTTGTAAGGGAATAATGTAACTGCTACTGAAACTAAGTACAAGGTTAACCTGAATTGAATTTCTCATGTCAGTGTTGCCATAGAAAATTGAATAATTCCACAGCACATTTTTTGCCTTTTCCTAATGCATTAAGGCCACACACTGCATGGAGTGGGGTGCTGTTGTTCAAAAAGCAAGTGATTTTATTCATAGCTTGCTTGATTGGGCAAATTTGTAGAGACACACGACTACAAGGACTCTTCCCTCCTCTCCCTGGCAGTAGCAGTATCTACTCTAGTCAGAGGCACAGCACTGCTGCACCTGCAGAGATCAGACCCCTCTGTTCTATGTCAGTTGGTCATACCATCATTTCTTAAAAAATTACGTGAGCTTAACAGCGATTTTTAGGTACAGTAGTTAACATAGGCTGCAGGGAAAATAGGTTTCATACTGTGATTTCTGCATATATTTTTGACTCCTTTATAAACATAGCAGTCAATTACTTCTCTAGCAAACCTGATATAAACTGTCCAGTGAAGTAACAAGTGTGTGCTCCTTTTGCAAACAGAAAAAGAAAAAGCCTGGCTTTTACCCCCTCCTTTTCCTTCCTCATTTTTCTTGAAGGGCTTAGCCCTAGAATAACAGCTTAATATCTTCCTTCAGGTCTGAGCACAAGGCCTGGGCTTGGGTTCAGTGGAATTACAAGTCATAGTAGGGATGTATCTTCCTTTCTTTACCTCCCGGCTAGCAGATATGAAATGTGAGGTGTTTTATGGCCCCACAGTAATGTTGCCACTGATGGACAAAGTATATGTTTCCATCTCAAACATGTACAAAAATACCGGTTTCTTAACGCTGTGACATCACAATTTTCAGAAACAATTTCAGATCATTTCAGGAGTACCACAATGTATTTGTACAAAATTTTTGATGAATTGCAGCTTGAGTACTTGCAGAATGTAAGACAAACCAACATTAGCTTAAGAAGAAAATAAATAGTGCTCATGCTGCAGTGTTTTAGAAATGAATTATTTGGAAATATTTCTGGAAAGAGATATTGCAGTCTTGATTCTGCTTATGTGGTGTTGTAGCTCCAGTGAATATTTGCTCTTGTTTATTCCAGAACTGAGCAATTAATTAGCCTCACTGTGACCTGAACTGTGGCACTCTTAAAGGTCTTTTCCAACCTAGGTGATTCTGTGATTCATTGGAGGTAACTCCTGTCACTTGCTTCTAACTTTGCTGCATTTAGTGTGGCTAATAAGATGTTCATAGAGTCCTCTAATTTGCCCAGTCTGGCCCTAATCCGTGATTGAAACCTATAGGTCTTTCTTATAATAGTGTTTATTGTAATTTAGCAAATTTAAGCTGATACTGGTGCAGTCACACAGAACCTCACAGAATGGTTAAGGCTGGAAGGAACTTCTTGAGAACATCTGATCCAACACATCTACTCAAGCAAGATCAGCTAGAGCAGGTTGCTTAGGACCTGCTGGCAATGCTGTTAAAGCAGGTCAGGATGCCATTGGACTTTTTTTGCTGTGACCCCAAGGCTGTCCATTGAAAGCTACTTTCTAGCCACTTGATCCCCCGTGTGTACTGGTGTTTGGAGTTAATCCTCCTGAGATGTAGTCCTTTATACCTCCCCTTGCTTAAGTTAATGAGATTTCTTTATGTCAGTTTCTCCAGCCTTTCCAGGTCCTGCTGAATGGTAGCACACTTACCTGGTGTACCAGTGTATCAGTTACTCTTCCCAGCTTCATACCATCTACAAACTTATTGGGAGTGTGCTCAGTTTTCTCTTCCAGGTTATTAATGAAGGTGCTAACAGTATTGGCCCCAGCATAAACCCCTGGGGTACATGACTAGTGACTTGCCTCCACCTCAACTTTGTGCTGCTCATAACCCTCTGGGCCTGGCAGCTCAGCCAGTTCCTAGTCTCCCTCACTGCCTACTTGTCTAACCAGTACTTTGTCAGCTTGTCTGAGGGTATTATAGGAGGCAGTGTCAAAAGCCTTACGAAGGTCAAGGTAAATAACGTCCACTGCTCTAAAGAAATTCACTAAACTGGCAACCTCATTGCAGAAGGTAATAAGGGTGGTTAAGCACGATTTCCCCTTTGTAAATCTATGCTGGCCATTCCTGACCAAATTCTTGTCCTTTATGAGTTTGGAAATGGTTTCTAAGTTGTTCTATCATCTTCCCAGGGACAAAGTTCACCTGGCTGACTAGTCTGAGTCCAAGTTCACTCCCAAGTGTGTTATATAGTTCCTCCTGTATACAAAGCACAGACCACACCAAATACTTTGATTTAAAATAATGGTAGTAATAACTGTCAAGTATTTAAGTGTAGTGACTCATGCTTTTCCAGCTGAACCCTTCTGCTCTGGGATTCAGTACTGTGGGCTGATAGAGTTTGGTAGCAGGGAGACTCTCCACTATGCCTGTCTTCACTATGGCATTTCTTCCTCCAAGAGAATAAAACCACAGCAACAGGTTGTTCTGACCCTCCTGTCCTAGCAATTGTTATCTCTAAGTGTGCACATTACTTCTGCTACAGAGGTGGCAATGGGTCAGTGAGCTCTTCTCATTCCTCTTTGCTCCAGGCTCTCACACATCTCAGTCTTGAATGTTTTCTGCAACTGTAACTGGCAGGTTGATGTACTTAAAGGCAACTACCCTTCAAGTTGAGCATTGTGCCTTGTTAGAATTCATTTCTAGTCCATTGTAGCTATTCCTCATCTTAAAAATATGAAACTGAAGTCTTCTGGTGAATTGTGTGCCTGAAACAATGCCAGGGGGTGGGGGGGAGCTTCTTAAGGCAGGTATTTCATCTGTGCTCACAGTTTTACCACAGCAGCATGTTGTAATATAAAATTTAAGAGGTCAGTAAACAACTCGGCAGTAACTGTGCAATTTCAACAGAAGCTTCTCCTCAAATTCTGATGCTTGGGAGGGAGAGAGGAGGAGAGAACCAGGGATCCATTATTCAATGTGTTACCACAGTTGCCCCACTTTTATAGAATTGTGTTTAATAAAGATAGTAACTATTGTGATACAATAGCAGGCTTTTCTCCCAGATCATCTTTGTATTTGTTTCTTTGAAATTGATTGTTGAAACGTTGCCACTAATGAGTCCTGTGTCCTCCAATGAATGCAAAAACTGTGTGCATGCACTGGGGGATTTATACATGGTTGGTTATGTTCCACAGGATGAGCCTTTTGGGGAGTTTGGATCAGAAAGGTATATAATATGCAGCTAATTAAGGTAATGATTCATGTTATTTTTTTCTTTAAGGCCTTTGTGCTGACCTAAGTGTCTCTTAAAATATTCAGCCTATGATAAAACTTACTTCCGGTAGGGGAAATGCACTAGTCTAGTGATGTGGCTTACTTTAATTAACATGCATGGTTTTTTTCATATTAGAAATTTGATTGGTTTGTTGGTACTGAAGATTGTTTTTTACAGGCTATCAGGTCATTCTGTAATCACCTAATGGATGGTAGATTAACAAAGTACATGGATGTGAATGCTTCATCTTTTTGCATCTCATTTCCTGTGGTGAATTTATACTTACTGTTTAACCATTTTCAAGAAAAATTTGAAGTTCACTTTCAAATTCTGATTATAATTCTATTAGTTGAGTAACATTTCTATACTAAGTGTATTTACACCAATAACAGACATGAATTTTGGCACAATACATCATATTTGCTTTTGTTATTTGGATGGAAAGACTAGAAAGCATCATGGACTAAAGTAAATATCAGTTTTTGGAAACAGCCATGCAAACCATTCTCAGTGAAATCAGAAATTCAGTAGCGTTTGGCTCTAAGGATTTTTGGTCTGACCCTCAGCTGCTGTTTCACACACTTACAGCATAAGTTTAGCAGCATTCCAATTGGTGCACTTGTGGAGGGATGCACACAAGGGGATGTGGGGCAGCATCTGCTGGAGCAGGGCTGAGCACAGAGACAGCAAGTCAGTGGTCCAGAAAGGCAGCATCCAGTAGCACCACCTGTCAACAGTCATTTTGCAAGGTTTGAGTTCCTAACCTAACCCCTGACTGTTAAGGGAACTTGAGGTCTCCCCAAAAGATGTTTCCAAATGATTGTAGTGGCTGAGACTGCTTTTGTGTTTTTTGTTTGGAGCTGCAGTACAACTTTGAACTGAATCCCCTCCTTGTCCCCACTTATACTGCTCATTGTCTTGGTTCACAAAGTCATTTCAGTATGTACAAACGAGTCCTTGAAAGAGGGCTGGACATAAACTTCTTTCCAAGTGTGGTTCAACCTCTAATGGGGACAGAAGGCATTGGTGTTCTCTTTCTTGGCACCATTTCTGCGTCAGGAACACCTGTCCAGGGAACCAGGCAAAATGTAGCTTTGGGTAAGATACTCCACCTACAGATAGATGTAGTGTCTCCAGTGCCAGTTGCTTTGAGGTACTTCTCTGTTTGGGCTGTACTACAGAGCTAGTGAGCACTGCAGATGCTGCTGGGAGGCTCAGCTTTTGGGATGGTCCTATAAGCTGGGGCTTTTGTGTGAGGCCTGTGGAAGCAGCTTACTTCATGCAGATGAGCCCTCAGAGCTGCATTCAATGGTTTCCTGAGAAACACTCCAAACTAAGACCTGCAGAGAAGTGAAGGGATGCTGCGTTGACAATTCTTACCTGTTAATTTCTGCGTGCTGATAATGTGCTCGCTGATGTGTGCCTTGGATGCTAATTACATGGATGTTGGACCCACTTGAACTAACTAATCACAATAAATCCAGGAATAATGGCAATTATGCTATGGTTGGGTCTGATGCCCACTTGCATACTGTTTTTTCATGTAGGGAAGGTAAATCATGTTGAAATAGACCTACAGATTTGCTCTACCTGATTCCTGATGGCAGAAGGCCAGAGAGGGGAGAGGATGTGTAAGCAATGCAAGAAGGATTTTACTGGGCATGACTAAAGGGAAGTGGTGGTACAACTCTGAAGGTCTCCTGACACAACAGAGTGGTTACAAGTAACCCCTTTAAAAGGCAGAAATGTTTGTAGACAGGAAGGCTGGCTGAGCATACAGAAGTTGTGTGTGGGGCAGCTATGTCCTGCCAAGGTGCACACACCATCTTATAAGGAAGGTGTTTCTCCTGGAGGAAAACCTACTTAACATTCGTTCGTCTTGGTTCAAATGCAAGGATGAAGGGAAGTTAAGAAATTGTGACTCTATAACCAGTGGTGAACAAATCTGAGCAATGCCTTTCTTCTGAAGGCTTTATTTTGCTTTAGTACAGGGCACTATGCTGGGTGGCTGTAATGTGATCACCATGTCTCTATCCTGGTGGCCAACACACTGCTACATGCTGCCCTGACGGTGTATGACAGAAAAACCCTGTGGAGAAACTCAATACGGAGAGAATTACAATAGCTGGTCTTTGTGACTGCAGGGGCACATGTTTTGCTGTTGTGAGGCTGTACAGGGATAAATAAGGGGACAACCTGTTTAAACTATGCAGCTGTGTGAACTCTTTTCATGCTGCACCTGACACCATGCCTTTTGGTGGAACGGCCAAGGTCAGAAACATTGTAAGGGTTCCTGAAGTGCCATGTTGCTTTCACGCATCCAGAGTGGCAGGCACACTACTTTGGGTCACATTGCCAGGGTAGGGTGTCCCTCCACTGAGGATAGCTGCCTCTTTCTATGCAGATGTGTTTTGGCCAAACAATTCTGTGGAAGTGGATCTAAGTCAAGAAGGTTTTTGAGAATAAGGGAATCTCATTTGCTGAGATATCATATGCTGAAGGTAATCTGAAAATAAGCATATGTATAGGCCTTCTATGATACAAAGGTGTATGAAATACTGTTTCTAATGGGATGTTGATATGTCTCCAGTGTCACATATTCTCATTTTGTGGAAGGGAATTTCCCAGACATCACCAAAACAATCTAGTTCTTCAAAAAAAATACCCATTGTAATTGTGGTAGCCAGTTACTTGTTTTTTAATTTGAAAGTGAAAAACAAAATAGTTACAGTGTGAAAAGAATCAGATTTCAGGTTGAAATCATGACTGAAATGGAAGAAGCACTGGGATTTTCCGTTCTCTCTCGTCTTCCTTCCAGCTCCGTGTCTCCTCCCTGTCCAAGCAGGGTATATGCAGCACATCACAAGCAGGTCATTATTTCTGAGACATACAGATTGTTCATCTTCAGCTCATGAATAAAACCCAAAAGGTTGGATGGTCCAATGGAATTGCTCCTATTTACTGTCAGGCACAGCGTTATCATTAGTTTTGATTGACTTTTTTTCTTCTCAAATCCTCTGGTATTTTTTCCATGTCTGAGTGCTGTTGAGCAGAGACCTGATCATATTTTTCCTAATCACTACCATGCTGAGTCTGACAGTATAAGCCCTTTTGCAGCTCATTAAGTCCTTTCATTTCCTTTTTTCCCGCCATCTCGATATTTAAATTTTGTAAATTTGTATGTCTCTCTTGGCCCTTGTCAGCACAGTCTCCTCTTTTCCAGTGTTTCTCCTGTATGCTATGAAGGCACACAGGAAATTAAACAAAATTGAAGTCTATAATAGTATAATAAACAGCTCTCTTCATCTTTCCAAAACTTATTTTTAAGGTTTCATGGTATTCTGTGATGCTTACAACAGCCTGAGGCTCATAGCTTCACCTCAAATACATGAAAACTTTTCACTGTTCAGAGAGCTAGCTATTAGACCATGTCCCTTTCATTCCCACTGGGGGTAGGATTTGAGGACAGAGGACTTATTAGTACAGTGCTCCAGAGAACAAATTGAGTGCGTGAGGTAGAATATGGGTATAATAAATAATTCAATGCAGACACAATTTCCTGCTTTTTGTTATGTACAGCACAATACACACTCTAGGAGGGCCAAATGATACCAAGCAGTTAACACAGACTGTTTTTACATTTCTGTACCTTGTACCATCATTGCTACTTGATGCTTGTACCTGTGATAGATGGAGTATTTACTGTCTTTGTATAAAGACAAATTTTATAGCTTGGTTTCCTCTGTGATGATAGAAGCTCTTGGTATTTGTCAATTATCCTTCAGTTCCTCAGGGCAGTTTGAAAGAGCTAAAGGGCATGAAAAACTCAAGTAGATTTGGTTTTAATTATGCAAAAAGTAGTTCTCATAGAATGATATTTTGGGAATATGGAAGACTGGGGATTGAATAGGAAAATAAGGCTTCCTTTGTTGTATTGCAAATGTAACTGGTTATCTGGGACGGAGATATTTTTTGCAAGCAAAGAGTAAAAGATGATGAGCAGACGTGGAAGTTTCACTACTCTAGTAGTCATTTTCTGAGGACAGAGTCAGAACTGAACGTAGGAAAAAACTGTATCTCCAGAAAGCCATTACAGACTAACCTTTGCTCTCTTCTGTGCCTTACCACCTGGCCTAACCACTGAGGGATAGAAATCAGTTTGCTCAGTTTTGTGTCTAAGTTGCTGCTTTACTCCTTCTGCAGAAACCCCAGTATCAAACTTAGGATCCTCAATATAAAATCCATTTTCATAGCCGCTTGCTAGTGTCTTAGCTCTTGCAAATCTTCTTCCAGTTTCATTTGCTTTCTGTGAATGAACATTAAAAATTCAATTATGGTGTTGTGGAGTTTGTAGAACCGTAATTTCCCATCTTCATCTTTGAACTTCAAGACTTATTTTAGAATTACAATATCACATTAAGCTGAAGAAGAATACTCTGCTCTCTGTTCTCCAGCTGCTTGGAAAAGGGGAGAGAAGAGACATTGCTTACATTTGACAGATAGATGCAAAATAAAATCAGGAGATTTAATATTTGGTGAATGACTTGTGTGTTACTTGTAAATTTAGACAGAATTGATCTAATAGTTTTGTCTCAGAAAAATCCCAGGATAATTCTGTTAGTGGAATTGTTCTTTTATCAAACTTTACCAGGATGATGAGACTATTTCCTTCTGAGGTACAAAAGACATTAGCTGAAATGCTTCTTTTGCCTGAAACGTCTGAATCCAATGTCTGCCTTCTGACTTCTAAAAGGGTGGAATATTCTGAGCTGGGGTTATCTTTCCAGTTTTGCAGCTCTGTCACACTGAAAACTGAGATATTTATTAAGCAAGACAGCAAATGTTTATGTTGTCTGAGAGGATAAAGATTTCTGGCTCACACATCTGCTCCATATATAATGGTGAAGTTAGGAATTCTGTCTTAAATTTTATACCACTCCGGAAGAGCTGATAGGGCAGCAGTAAGCCATTCTCCTGGGTTGTAATGGATTTAATGAACTTGGACTAAGGAAATGCTCGGTGCAGTAGGATATTGGACAAAAGGGAACTCTTGCTATCTACTTTTGTATTTATGTACATCCTTCATTTCTTTCTAAGTGCTTAAGCCTGTATATTTGGTTTGGGGTTTGGTAGAAACCTTAATCTGATCTGAATGCAAACAAGAATTGTGAGGTTTTGTGCATTCATGTTTGCTTTTGTTCATGTTTACTTTTTTTCACTGGCCAAGCCAGGAAATGTTATCTATGTGGACTGACGCTTGATTTTTCTTTGCAGAGGCAATGGTGAAATATGTGCAAAATGTGAGAGCTCTCTCACTGTAGCCTTTCACCACCAGCCAATGCTATAGGAGATCTTAAACTCCTGTAATGCATCTGGTTTTTTGTTTGGGGGTTTTTTTTCCAGAGTGGATCCAGCTGAGGTGTGGGACAGCTTCTGGGGCAAAAGGTGGCTTAGATCCATATTATGTTAAGCACAATGGCATGAACTTTAAGGTAATAATTATTTAATTACATCCTAAATAAGATCTCATTGGACAGCTTCTCTAAGACATCCTTTACCTATAAGGACAGAAAAATTATTGCATGATAAGCCTCTAGTACTCGCCTTCAATCTGCATTTTGGAATATACTGTGATAAGGAAAATGCCTAAAGTAACTGTTTGTGAATGAAAATGTGCATTAACCCTCAATTCCAAAGGGTAATCATCAAATTACTGGTGAAATGTTTTGCCATTAGGGCTGCTTGCATAGAATCTGTCAGTTTGCCAAAGAGCCTTTAATAACTCTCTTGTTTTTTAGAGCACTTTGCCTCCAAACTGTGTGTGCTCAGGCAGAATGCGAAATAGGGACTCGTAAAGCATACAAGTAATTTCTCAGTTAGAGGCATCCCGAACAAAAGGATCCTTTTGTTTTATTTTTCTGTCAAGATGCTGAATGGAATATCTGAATAAGTTTAGGCTACTCTTTGGAAGACTGAAGTATCTTTGAACTTGATTCCATGCATTCGGAATATGAGAATACATTTGCTAAAGAGGATACAGCAAAACTGATGTGAATATCAGAGCAAAGAATGGCTAGCAGTTCATACTTAGGTTCACTGAATGGTTCTTTCAATTTCAATGATGTGTTTTTGTTTCATGGAGATGTTGCAGAGCTTTCTTCAACCCCACCCCTCACTGCTTTGCAGATGCCACTTTATTTTTACAAGGGACCCCCTGGTTATCTGTGGTGGTAAGAGACGACTAGTGAAGGACAAGGACACTGGGTGGCTGTGAACAAGTACAGGTAATACAAAACATATGGATATCGCGCTACAAAAATGCACAAAGTGTAATGGAGATGAGATGTGAACCTGGTTATTTGGGCACCGAGTCCAAGCTGGCTCTGCCTGGAGCCAGCACAGATGCCTCTGTGCCTGTAGTCTGAAGTCCAGCACCTGGGTACTCTGCTCATGGGTTGTTCAATGTAAATGTATTTTTCAAATTTTTACTGGGCCCTTTAGCACTCAGCTGAGTATTTGGGGTTTTTTTAACATTTGTAAGGCTAAAAATCCCTTCCTCTTTGGTAGGGGATTTCCTTGAAACAAAATGAAATTTGTAGCTTTCCTAGAAAGGCTATGATGTTGCTATCTACAGGATGGGTGGATTTCTGAAATCTTAAGATTTCAGCTTTGAACAGAGATGTCTGTATATGAGTACCATTTGGAGGAAATTGAGAAAACAAACCCATGAACCATATTTTTGGAGTGTGTAGAAATGCTAGTACAATCCAATAAATTGGAGAGATGCCAGGAGTTAAGAGAACAGTAAGAAGTGGTGGATTTCTTTTAAATTTCTGTATCTTCCATTTAGCTGGACATGAACATGCCTGTTCAACAAAAGTTCATTATTAATACATAGATCCTCATGGCTGATTACTGTAGAATAGAACCAGTCCTATAAGTACACAAAATAAAAGCAAGCCTTTTAATCATAAACTAAGGCCAGGTAAGAATTTGGTGTGAGCACACCCCCATCTTTATAGTGTGGGTGAAACGCTGGTCATGCATTTGAGTGAACTGAAATGTGGAATGGAGGCAACACATCCCAGCTCCCCACTATCTGCTACATACAGCTCGATTGCTGCTGAGCACAGGCATTCTGTGACCGCTTACTCTCACTGCTTTTCTTCTTCATCCTAGTAAGCTGACTTTCACCACAGTTTCAGAGCAGATGGATGGTGGCTTGCATAAGGCTCGATGGCCTGTCCTCCACTTCAAGAAGTAGTGGTCTTTCCACATTTATATAAGCTGGGATAAGATTTTTAAAGTAAGGCACAAGCTATGTCTCGTGTCTTTGAACTTCAGCAAATGTGCATCTGTTGTTTGAATGCCTGTTGGAACACTTAACCTCTGCCAAATTCTGCTGCCTTTGAAGTCTGTGGGAGACTTGCCACTGACTCCAGTTGGGCTAGGATTTAGCTGACAAATTTTCTGTTTTCCTTTGTTTCACATAATTTGTATACGGACTCCAACAGACTGTTGCGATTAGGGCAGGGTGGGGGAAGAGGGGTTTATAAGCAATATGTATTTCTGGCCTAGTGATGGAGGATTTTACAGTACACTGGGGTGTGTTGAGGTTATAATGCCAGCTGAGTTTTGATATTAATGCCTGTCTTTTCTCGTTAGCTTTTAGCAATCCTTTACTGGTGGTATGCCTTGACAAAAGGAATTTAATTACATGAAGTTGGACATTATACCAATTGTTTGAAAAATCTATTATTTATACAGTGCTGCTTTTCCTGAACAGTGAAGAAATATTTACCCTTGTTAGGAAAGACGGATGAATGACTCCAGGCATTCTTGTAGTGAGTGATTGTTTGAAATATTTAATCAACCTTTTAGTAACATACAGTTTTACACTTGTGGAATGTATAGTCTTTTATTTTTTTATCACTGGCATGCTTGTTATATGTAATACACTTTCAAGCATCTGCTTATGTATTGTCTGCGTTTAGTATTTTCAGGATCTGTGATTATACCATATGCTGGCATAGAGAGGATTAGGCTGTCAGTGTTGTGTCAGTGGTACAGAATTGCAGTCTTAGAAGGATTGCATAATTAGAAGGATATATTCAGGAACATTTCTTAGATGACTGAATTTATTTTGATTATTCAGAATAAGTGCACATATAAAATCACAGACCTCACACGTATGTGAGAAGCATACATACACTTAATGTCACAGGCTGATAGGGCACAGAAAAAATATTGAAGGATGAGTAGAAATAGTCTGTGGAGCAGATCAAGTGCTCAGAACAGATTAGGGAGAGGTGTTTTGTGCAAAGTGATTTTTGTGCTTAGTGACTCCTCATCTTTCTTAGTGCCAGACTGTTCCTGTCACACAGATTAGAGATGGCTGGAGGGTGGATTCAGAGAGCTCTGAAGGCCTTTGCAGCAGGCAGCACCTATGAGACGTAGCAGCGTGTCTCTTTGGTGTTGGGTTAGCAAGGAGAGGCTGGTTTCACACAGAATATTTCATAGATGTGAAGAGACTATGCTCTTCTGATACATACTAGATTTATCCGTGGCGGGATAAATCAAAGCTGCCCTAGAGCTTCCAGAAAGCTGTCCCTATCAGCTGCTGCAGCTCTGGTGCCAGACGATGAAGAAGAAAGGGTCTAAATCACCCAAGATAAAGGCTATTCTGCTTTCTGCCGGCAGAAAAAAATAATGGTTGAAGAAAGTCGTCTTTTAGCTTTTGCTTTTTGGCAATGCAGAAATGCAAATCATAATAAATGATGTGGTTTTGATCCAGAATCTGCAGCTGTTGTTTTAAAGAGATCTCATGCATGTGGGTTCATATACAAAATCTAACAGATAATATAAAATAGGTGGTTTCAAACTGTGTGAAACTATAGTTCATTGGTTAGGTTGCTGCAGAATTTAACAGAGACTTAAATGTATTTTCAAATGCTATACTTCTTTGCCTTGGGTGGCTATCCCTCACCAATGAGATGCAAACCCAAATAACTGAAGAGCTTGTTCTTGTATTTATTCTCCTACCAGTTGCTAGATGGGAGTTCCGGAGCTTATCAATGTACAATTTGACTTAAAAGGAAACATATTATGTGTTTGAGGAGAAATCATTGTAAATGTAGAAAGAATAATTATTCCTAATTTACATGGGATTGGTTATACAACATGTATTGTTTGAATCTCACCCAATTTTTGTACTACTGTGAAGCTGTTGAACTTCTGGAGTTTCTGACTAACAGACGTGAAAAGGAGAATTATGGCTTCTGTTTGCAAAGTCGTATGTAAGATTGAACACAGCACTTGTCATGGTTGCCCTGTGCAGCTACTAAATATTTCATATGAAGTGCTACTTTAAGCATCCGATTAATTATTTAAAGCTAAACATTTTTTCATTTATGGCATATGAAATATTTGTGAGTGGTGAAGACTAAATTGTATAGAATATTGTTGCCAAAAAAGCCAAAAACACTTGTTTTCAGTAATCTGCTAGAGCCATGTATATAAGAGGGAATTAAGGTAAGGTTAATCTCTGAGATAAAACTAGTCACTGTAACAGGTATTTATGAATGACCATTTAGACGGGTTTTGTAGTCTGTTAGGTTCAGTGTCCTGTCACTGCTATTAGACACTCCCAGAGATTTCTGAGAAAAGTGAGAGAAATCTATCCAATAGAACTGATAAGATTTATTTTATTTTTTCTAAGGTTGTAGTAAAAATTAATTCATCAGAGAAACCTCACTGGTTCTCCTTTATCTCCAAATACATTTTGCTGATTTACTTTCAGCTGTATTATATGCTGCTGAAGTCATAAATACCGGTTTCTATTTATTGAAAATGTACCCTTGATAAGCTAGAACACAAGCTATTACTAGATACATAAATTATTGAAGCACCAATTATGAGATGCCTACATCAAAGAAACACCTTAGTATTTTAAAGCTGGGAGAGTTGGGGTTTTTCATCCTGGAGAAGAGAGGGCTTGTGGCCTTTCAGTACTTGAAGGGGTCCTACAAGAAAGATGAGGACAGACTTTTTAGGAGGGCCTGTTGTGATAGAACATGTGGTAATGAATTAAAACTAAAATAGGGGAAATATAGGCTAGGGAAGACATTTTTTACAACGAGGCTAGTGAAACACTGGAATAGGTTGCCCAGAGAAGTGGTAGAAGCCCCATCCCTGAAAACATTCAAAGTCAGGTTGGATGGGGCTCTGAGCAACCTGGTCTAATTGAAAATGTACCCACTCATTGCAGAGGGCTTGGACTAGATGATCTCTAGCAGTACACTCCAACCCAAACAATTCTGATTCTGTTTCAGTCCTGGTAGCTCAACCTTAGAGGCTTTTTTTAGTTGTCTTTTACTGACAGCATTATTTAGTGACAAAATAACATCACATTATATTGCTGCTTCTTAAGGTTTTTGATAACAAGCTTTTCAGATGTGTACCCCACCTGATTTCTAACTGGTGTACTCTTGTCACCTTGGGAGGAAGAAGGCCTAATTCCTACCTGACCATTCCCAGGTACTACCACGATTTCTAGCCCATCAATATCCCTTGTGTCTTTGCTGTCACATGGCACTCTGTCCCTTACTGCCACTGGGATGGCAGACCAAAGGACCTTGCTAGAATGCTGTCCACCAGACACTGGTCTCAGAGCCAGATAAAGATACAATTGGTCTTCCTGTTTTTCCCTCATTGTTCTCTGCAACTGGAGGGGTAGAAGAGAACAGTACCTGTGCTCCTGATCCCTTGAGCAGTTTTCCCAAGGCCCTGAAGTCTCTCTAGATTGCCCTCAGATTTCTTGTTGCAACATTGTTGCTGTGTGCTTGAAGAGTCAATAATGAAGTATAATCTGAGGACTGTACCAGGGTAGGTGGTTTCCTCACCGCATCTTTAACCTGGGCCCCAGGGGGCAACAGACTTCCTTCAGAAGTGGGTCTGGTCTGCAAATTGGGCCTTCTGTTCACTTCAGAAGGGAGGAACAATGGCTTATCTTTTTTAATTTGTGGAAATAGTTTTGATGTAGGGCATAGGCCAGCTTAACCTCGGCGACACTTCTAAGCTAAATGAACTGCCATCCTTGTTATTGTTAGGTTCCACTTGTAGAGCACCATACCTGTTATGTGAGGGCACCTGGGAAGCTGGGGTTGTTGCTGAGAGGATGCACCTGCTGCACTGGGCAGGAACTTATTGCTATTGCTCCCTCTCATTCAGGTCACTACAGTGAGGTGGAGAGGGAAAGGGAATCCCCCTTGTTATAGATCTTGTCTGGCTGCTGAGCCTGTCTCAGGGAAGGCAGGATGTGATTCCAGTGGTCATCTCCTTCTCAAGCTCTGTGATGCTCCTCAACCTACTTGCCTTCTCACAGAGCTCTCTCACTAAGCAGAGGAGTTCATCAACCTTGATGCACCTCCCACAGGAGTGCTCACTGGTGCCATCCTGTACTGGTGTAAGAGCTGGGCACAGTGTGACACCTGGGTGGCTGCTTGCTCCCACTGGAGCTCTGTCTGGGAAGCTGCCTCAGTAGTGGTGGGTGCAGAGCTTAGAGAGGCTGTGGTTTTCTGGCAGATGGAAACCATTGCTCCCTGGTCAGACCTGTCAGAACTTTCAGAGCCCTTCCACACCATGCTTTGTTTGCCTGCTCTGGTCACTGAGCTCCCCAGGGGCTTTTTTTTTATTTGTGTGAGGATGGTCACCATTGCTCTGTCAATCCCCAGGCCTCATCAGCCCCTGCTGTGAGAGCTGCTGGCTCCTGGTGGGTCTCTCTGCTCCCCTGGCATTTCCCTACCAAAGGAAAACCTCAGGAAAACTCCCATATACCCTGTACTCACAACACTTCATATACCTTTTCCATCATACAAACAAATACCTAGATTTTTCATTCAGTTAATCATTATGCTTTGTAGTACATACTCCTCTTGTTCTAAGAGATACAGGTATTTTCAAAGAATTAAGTGAGTATAGCTAATGATTTAGGATTCTGTTCAATTCAACATATTGAAGACATTCATAATCTGATCTAGAGTTCGTAAAAGCAAATCAAATTTGAGATGCTGCAGTTAAATGCATGTTTAAGACTTACAGGAGAGATTGCCTCTGGTTTTAATGTTATACAAAAGCCTGTAAAACTCATTCCCTACTGCCATAGTCAGTGATACTTGGATATAAATTTAGACTGAGAAACATCATTGTATTCACACATTTCTATTCCATTAATGGGGGCTTGTGTTTATCTCCCTATTTTTTGACAGATAACTATTATAGGTAGGTCTAATCCCATAGTGCTGTGTATCAGATTCTCATTAGTTCTGTAACCTTGCTGTAATATGTTGCAAGAAGCCACAGGCATGCAGCACTGAACAAAAGACCTTCCATGGTTCTGTCACCCAGCTTCTGAGCAGTGCTTAACAGCTTGTGAACGTGGGTGACTAGCCTCTCGGGATCTTGTCTTCCCCTGCCTGCCTTGGTGGCAGGCTCTCTCCATCCTTCAGCTCTGGAAGGCAGGTAGGCAGGCCTCCTGGCAGGGAGGAGCACTGATCCCTTTTTTACCCCACAAAAAGAGCGCTTTACATTTCCTTTGCACTGGCCCACATCCTCTTTGATTACTTTTCCAAGTAATTGTATCTATAGGTTTGTATCCTTAAAATTATTCTCATACCCTTTAAATTTTTTGAGTTGTAATATAGGTTTTGCAGCTAAGCAGCAGTAGCTTGAAGACTGAGCAGAGTTTACCAGACATATGAGACATTTTTTATCTCCTCTTCAGGAATGTTTTGTAAGCTTGAAAATGAGCATGTGCGGAATCCACAAGATTCTTCTCTTTAGAGGCACAAATTATGTGTAAAAATAACCAGTAATATGTATTTACTCATTAGTGTAAAATATATATTACTTTGATTGTCTGTGGATCTCCTTTTTCTCTGAAAATACTTGGAGACAGTTGAGATTTAATGGTTATATCTGATATAATAGGCTTAAAAGGGACTTAGAAGAAAAAAGCTGACTTAGATTATAAATTGATTGGGTTTTTTATGGCTAAAGGAGCATGTGATTTTTCTTGCTGCTGCTGGGTGACGGGGAGTTTCTTTGGTAGTATGAGTGAGGTTATTAATAACAATAATTGCTGAAATCTGTGAATATGTTTAAAGTATCAACAGCTTCTCCCCTGTGCCACTTTTGAAGGGCGTGATAATCAAAGTCATGCTTGCATGCTGTTCTAGGGATTGAATGGTATTGTCTTTCACTTGGCTTGTTTCTTCTGAAGGGTAGAAATCCTTCTGTGGGCAAGGAATTGGTCATTGAGCTGAGCTTCATCCAAGCATGTTCGATGACACTGAAGTGGTTTTAATCGTAGGCTGCTGTGGGTGGGAGGGTTCGTTTGAGAACACAGGTTGCTGCTAGGTCTGTCCATGTTTTACCTTAAGATTTTCTGAGGGGCGTGTGCAAGTCTCGGGAAGCTTTCATGTGCCATAGTAACAACCATTGGTTAGCAATATTAAAGGAAAGTGAGCTTTTGGCAAAAGTTTGCTTTCATATGCCAAAATGAACATATCTGAGGGCCTTTAAGATTTAACCCTCATTTCATGTAGAAAATATTCATGTGGTGCTTGCAGCACCTGCACAGTCTGATTAAAAAAAAAAAAGGTGTTTTCCACATTTTTATGATCTCTGCCTTTTTCTACTCTTTTACTTTTTATTTCTCACTTCCCTTTTCAAGTCTTTTTCTGCCTTTAGCTTGTGGTATTTTTTCCTCTCCTTTCAGCTGTACTTTTACCACTGGTTGCCTGCCAACTGGTTATCTGATTTTGAGGATGGGGCATCTGTAGATGTCAGGTCAAGCTGGTAGGTGTTCCCAATCTAAATTGAATGTCATGGGACCAAACAAGCAAAGCTGTTCTTATTTATCTTGGCTTCACAAGTGGTCCCTTCAATATTAGGGATACAAAAAGGTTTTGGCTCCTGTTGTAGTCTGCAGGACATGGCACACTCAGATTTTTAGTTTGGTACAATTACTTGCACACACAACTCCCTGTAGCAATCTCTATGCCCAGCACCTGAAGTTCCTCTCATCTTCCCACCTTCTCTGCTCCTGTCCTGGGAGGCTCTGGGTACAGCAACAGGTACCCACATCAAAAGTGGTGTTGGCACAGGTACTTCCTCATAGTAAGCAGACAGCTTGTGGAACTGCCTGGTTGCACTTGGTTTCATCTGCTCTTTACAGATGGCTACAAGTGGATGTTTTCAAAGTTGGACATATTTAATATTTCTTATGCCTAATGATATCTGTGTTCTGTGCTGTCAATGCAGGTGCTTGGGGAGGGTTGGATGTTGATTATTTTGGGTTTTTTTCATAATCTGAGTTATCCTATTCTGTTACCCCAGATAATTGGGTTAGCTAAGTGCTGCCTTTTGTGGAGAATTGTGCTAGGATTTACTAATAGGCATTCCCTGTTGGGTGCTGTGGATACATCAGCTTAGGCCTTGCACAAACACATCTAAAGCATCAGTGATGCTAATAGGAGTTTTGCCCCTGACTTCTGCTAAGTTCAGGATTTTCCATGTGGCTCTAAAGAGAGATCTGGCTTTGCAGTTGTTGTTTTTTTGTCTTTGTACTTAGCTTGTATATGACCCATGTTTAACCAGAGAGCTCTATATAAGCTCCCTGGTTTCCTATGTCTCAGCTTGGCTGCCTAATCAGGAAGAGGATTTTTAAACAATTCTTTAGTGGGAATAAGAAACAACTGTGCTTAACATAACTGCAAGTGTGAAATAAGCAACCTTCTGCTGAAAGTTCATATGCCAAACACAGCTAATCCACCATATGTGCGACCTAGAAAGTACAGACATACAGATATTCTTCCCTCCCCCTTTTTCTTAGCCTTTTCATGGATGCTGCAATTAGCATGCTTTAAGTAGTCCAGTAACACTATATGCTTGATCAGTGTATGGGATCTACGATGGTATTTTGCAGTTAGGGTTGCTGCATTGCATAGCATGCCTCTAAGTGAAATGAAAGGAATAACATAAGCTTTTCAGCTGTGACATGCCACCTCAGCATTAGCAGACCTTTGGGAAAAGCAGCGTGACAAACTTTCTGTGGCCCAGGAAGGATGTTGCATACCAGCAAAAATTCTGTTCTTGATTCTTATTTAAGTGGTTTATACCTTCCTGATGAGTTTTCCATACTAGGGGCATAAACCTGTCCTCACTCTCTGCCCAAAAATGCTGCAGGTCTGTGAGTTAACCTGATTCCAGCATAAAGGAGAGAATAAGACTGGACTGTAGGGAAAATAATAAGAATGCATACTTCTAGGAAAGGATCCATTTCTTGGCCATAGCATAGGGGATATATGACTGTCCTTTTCTGGGGATTTGTTTCCTTGCATCCAAAGGCAAGTTACAAAAGATGAAGCTATATCAGCCTTGCATCCCCTGAGGTCATTTGAGGTTTGATCCCGCACAGATGATGTCACACAGATGACAGAACTTTCTCATATGCAAGTAAGTCAGTAGCCTTCCTGGGTCCAGTTTTGTGATACATAATTTGTCACTTACTACATTGCTGCAGGACGTAATGTGTTACCCACTCACATAAGATTAGAAAACCAAGCATGGTACGTTCTGTGTCACAGACTAAGTGTAAGCATGTGTTCCACAACTGTCGTAGGTAGTAGAATATAGTTTGGCCAAAGTGAGTATAATCTGTTCATTTGTATGCACAGTCAAAAATACTGAAGAGTAGCTTCCAGATAAGGATTCGTTTACAGAACTGTGGAAACTACCTAATTAGCTGTAGGTATGGCTTTAATTGCAGTCTGTAGCCAATAAAGAATATGTTTGGTCTACCTGTAGACCGAAAGGCAAAGGAATAGAATATGTGCATGAGGCAGTTTAATGTTTAAAGTACTGTTTGCAAATACAAGCTATTAAAAAAGTGAATCGTGATGCAAAATAGTCCCAAGCCATCAAATATTAATTGATCATTAAGGTGTCGTAAGAGACACTGATATATACCCTGTATCTAAATGTGTCCTCTTTAACTTCTATTTGCTGCTTGTGTACACCAGTGAGAGAAAAAAAAATAATTGTAAGAATCGGAACATAACAAAATGTTTGCATTTTATGGAGGGTGTGGTGTGCAAAGGCTGACTGATAATTTGCTGATAAAGTTTGCATTAATGAAATGATTGTGTTAATGTTAAGGTTTTTCAAAGTAAGATAATATAGACAACCATGTCTATTTTGGGGACATAGCAGGTACTGAATATGGTATTACTAATTTCATACTAAAGGCTTAACTATTCTTGCAATATAAGAGAATATATATACCATATGGGTATGAAGTTAGACTGCTTGAATCTTTGTCCTGCTTAGGGCTGAATCCAGAGAAGCCTTTTAGTTTGCAGGCAGACAGCTGGAGTGACGATCATTGCAAGGTCTGGGCTGGGGAGAGCTCTTCAAGAGGCAGCAGAATCCGGGGAGCTTTATGTGCTTGTACTTGGGAAGAGCCTCAACTGATGGAATGTACCTGAAGGACATAGCAGTAAAGGACTTGCGAATTATTTAGCAATGCAGTGATTTTTCTTCATGTAAAAAATCAGATCTTCAAACTTGAAAATGGCACTATGCCCTGTTGTTCAGCTGCCCCAGGGAGCAAGTTAGGTAGGAGAAAGGGAAAGGAGTGGTCCTTAGCTAATGCACATATCTGTGGGTCTGTAATATTAATTGATGGTATCAGCTGTATAGCAGATAAATGATTAGTTTGAAGCGTAATATGTACATAAGTCAGGAAAAACAGCAGAGCATATACTGAAGTCTACTGGACTTTTCTTATGCTTATTATTGTTTTCTGTGTGTATACTTAGTTAACTGTCTTCTGGGAAAATTTGAGTTTGATAACAATCTGCTGTGAAAACATACACAAAACAGGATAATACCTATGTTACTTAAATATTTAAAGTGCTAAAGTGACACTAAAATACTACTCAATAGTACTATATATACTGTATTGATATATATTTTCCAAAATTGAAGTCTGACCACCATATGTTAAATAAAGGAACATGGGTTTCTCTGGAAGGCAGTAATTTTTCTCTTGCCACAGGTGCATTTAGTGCTTCTCTTCCAGTAAAAGTAAAACATCACAGTTGGGAAAGGATTTGGAACTAGGACATATTTGCTCAGTCAGAGGACTAGATTTCTCTTAATTTTTTTTTCATTTGTGATTTTTAGCCTTTCTGAACAAGGGCTAATAATTTTAGATGTGTTCTAGCTCCAGTGGGTCTTTTTGGCAGTGTTGATCCTTCCATTAAAGAGTGAAACTTGACAAACTATTCTAATTAAAGTAATTGACCAAGGAGCATGAAATACGTATTGTAAAATTAATAACTTAATTTTCTGAAATGCAGGAATATTTACCCACAGTTTTAAAATATTCTCTTGGGGGAAAAAAAGTGAAAATTTTCTTTTTCTTCCTAATTTTTTTGTTTTAAGAAAGCCAGTCCCCATATTAAGGAATGGATGAAAATTAAGGAGACCATATCTACTTGACCTACAAGTTCTAAATTCTGCTTCTTTGCATTTAAGTTTTGTGTGTTCTCTTACCTGGTAACTTCAAGATAAGTTGTATTTATAGTCCTCTCATAAATATTCTGGGGTCTTTTAAACTATTATCCCCTTAGGAGTTGAATTTACAGCAAGTAAAAAAGCATAGCCAAACACCACTATTGTATAACATAATGTCTGCCTATAAATGGTGTGCTTATGGGTACCAATTTCATTGTGTATTTGGAATTTTTGTGATATGTCCTGTAAAACTACTAAGAGAAGTTCTCTTATCCAAGTAGTCATATTTTATTCTCTCTGGATTACTACTGGGTAGTAGTAATGGAATTGCACCCCTCAGTTTCCAATATTTTGAACATTTCATTTTCAAACTTCAGTTTTGTTCAGTTTCCCTCTACCAGAATGTTTTGGTCACTGCTTGTACCTTGGTGGAAAAGGGAATGCTTGGAAGGAAAGATTTGTCCTTGTCCTTTTAGCAGGGGAAGCTGATGTATTATGCTTAACCTGCTGTATGATGCATGTCTATGCCGATGTCAAAAATGGTGCAAGGAATGGTGAGACCAGGACTTTTCCTCCTCATACTTGGACCTGAGGAGGGCAGCAAAGCAGGCACAGGTGTACCTAGGGTACTCCTCTGTAGGTCCCACTTGTCTTTCATAGGATAAATTAGCTATTGTCTATGCTCTCATCCACTCTAGTTCTTCAGTATCAAACACAAATGACTCCTAACTAAACCTAACCTCATGTGCATTACAAATGAAAATTAGTGAAACGCATGGATTCATTTATTTCTTTTGCTTGTTTACACCAAGAGTCACATTAATGTAGTGATGAAAAGATTGTCTGTCAGTCCTCTGCAATCACAGGCAATTGTGCAATGGCTGTGAACCCCATAGGATCTCTTGTGTGTGGACAACACACGAGGAGCCATAAAGCATTTATTTTGTGGCAAATTTAACCTGCAGTAAAATAAAAAACCACAACTGCTACTATTTCCCTCCCCACAACACAGTCCTTGCCCAGAGAAACTGGAAGGATCGAGTGCATTATCCACACTCAAAGTCCTGCTACAGCACAGGGCTTGGTTATAGCAAAACTTGTTATTCTGGACCCTATGCATGCTTTGTACCGTATGGTACTGGCATCACTGTTGCTGTATTAAAATCGTGCTGCAACTTGTTTAATTGATGAACATGTTACCTCCCAGCCAAGTCACATTAGCTGTAGGTCAAGTAGGTTTCTCTAACTTGACAAAATTCCTATTCTCTGTTGAAGGAGAGTCCTTTTCTCTGCATTCTGTTTAGGCTCTTCTTCTGAAAGATGAACTTGCGCAGGAGTCCTTGGTGCAAATTAATCTTCTGTGGTCTTCTTTCAAGTGAAACTAACTTCCATGCTAATCTGCTCTATGTGGCTGTCAAGTCATTTGGAAGACTTATTGATCCTTGCCACAATACAAAAGTGACACTTGAGCAACAGCAAACTGCTTTTGAATGTTTTTTAATGTATTGCTGGCATTAACGTTATTCAGGTTAGCACTTGGCCAGAAATGTTGTTCTGTTTCACTTGTTGCTCTGTTCTTTGTATATTGTCTTCAAATACAGAGGTGCTTGCTATCTAATTTACACAGCACCTTAGAAACAAGCCTCAATTTTTTAACATAGGTTGATGTGTACTACTGTGTCTTTTATGAACAGACAAGCAAATAAACCCTAGCATTGCAGTTTGTTCCAGTGCTGAAAAAGGAGAGGTAGAATTGCTGGAATCTGTGTTATATATGAAACCAAGACTGGGAAAGTGTATGGATTGGTGTGGTGCTCTAGTATGGCTGGGTATATGGGGACAGGGTGAATATGTGTGTGTATATACATCTTTTTGAGTGTATAGGCAATAAAAACCATATGGCTGGATATGTCTTTGTCCGTAAATGAGTTGAAGATTTGTGATGACTGAGACCTGGCAGAATCTTAATGGCAATTTAGAGAAGCAGAACCTTGCAGAGCTTGCTTTGCACTGGCTGGTGAGAGACAGCACCTGTTCAGAGATGCAGAGTTGTTTTTATTGAACTGCAGTGAAAGATGTGTGAGAATTTTAGGGAGGCCTGATGGAAAAGCGGGAGGTACGTATGGTAACGACAGCAGGAATGCGTGTGACAGGGAACAGCGGGACAGTTGTCATACTTGTTTGCTGGTGTCAATCCTTTCCACAAGAACATGACAAGTTTTTTTTGGAAGCTGAATTATGATTTAATTGTCAAACTACATAAAGAAATGAATAAAAATGTGGTATCTAGAAATAGGACGCACCTTGAAAACACTCCAGTTGGTGATAGTCAAGCTTTATTGCCAGTATGTTCAGCATATTGAAGTTTGTTATGGAGAACCCTGAAAGTTTTCTGGCATTTCAAGCCAAAATGTCATGCTTTTGGGTGGGATTGTTTGTTCAAGGGCATTCGGAGAAGATCTTGAACTCGCAAACAAATTGCTCTGTGTAGACAGTTCCTACTCTCAGGAACTTATTATGTGAGAGACTTAAAACTGTTTTCACAGATGAAAGTGTTGATAAAATACTATTTGAAAAACCATTTGCAAGAAGCACATCTCAGGATAGTAGTCACACAAGTCAGGTGTTTGATGCAGCTATTTTTATACAGCATGCAGTAGATGTACTGAGTTATACTCTTATTAACCTGTCTACTGTTCCTCCTGACCTACAAGAAATATGTCTTTTGTTTTGTGCCTGGGGCTGGGAACAGTCTCATGGGTGCAATCTGGCAGACAGGAGATGGGTGAGACTCTCGGCACCTTCTCCAGTGACCACTCAGAAATGTTATCTGCTGTGTCCTCTGGCTGCAAAGCAAAGAGCCAGGACTGGAAGCCCCTGTAAATAGCAGTGTTTTGACAACAGGTTTTTTTATCAGGAAATGATTGTGAGGGAAAGAGGCAGGGAAGGGAAAGGACGTAAACTCTACTTCATGACAGAGGAGCACAAGTTAGAGGGACCAGAAGGAGATAAAGAAACCGTCTTTGAAGAGCAATTAAGATGGGTCCACTGGAAAAATAGAAGTATGGAGGAAAAATAAGATGGTTTATCCCTACTGTTTTTTTGTGCCCTTGTCAATATATGACCCAAAAGAGGAACAGTCTGTTGAGCCTGTCTCAGGAAAGGCAGAATGTGATTCCAATGGTCAATCTCCCTCTCACACTCTCTGATGCTCCTCAACCTACTCACCACCTCCCAGAGATCTTTTACGAAGTGGAAGACTTCCTCTACCTGACCACACCTGTGGGAGGTGTGCCCACTGCTACCAACCTGTACCTGTGTAAGAGCTGGACACAGCATGACATCTGGGTGGTGGTGTGTTCCCACTGGAGCTCTGTCTGGGAAGTGCAGAGCTTAGAGAGGCTGTGACTTTCTGCCAGGTGGGAACCATCACCTCCTGGCCAGAGCTGTTGGAATGTTCAGTAGCCTTCCACACCATGCTCTGGCTGATGCACCACACTCTGCTTGCTGCTCTGCTTACTGTGCTCCCCTGGGGCTTCTTTTATAGGCATGGGGGTGTTTGCTGTTGCCCTGTCAATGCCCAGACCCATGGAGCCCCTGCTGCAAGGGCTGCCAGCTCCTGGTGGATATCTCCACTCCCCTGGCATTTCCTTACCAAAGAAAAATCTCAGGAAAACCCCTGATGCTGAGATCTACCAATCTGCTGTGGACCAGGCAGGCTCCAGAGCAACTCAATGTCAATAGGCAGAAGCTTTAAATATCTTTATACAGATAAGAGATTTGTTAATTCAGTTTACAAATTAGATGTCTTAAGTCACCTACATTAGTAATAAAGTGGAAAAGAGAAAATACAAATATGTAGGATCTGAATATGCATGAAAGGAGACCATGGCTTAGAGGGCAGGGATAGCTGTCTACTAAACTCCATGTTCAGCTGTCCTGGTAAGGCTGCACCCACCAAGACATTCTCACAAGGATTGGGCAGTGCAGCTGCCACCTGTCTTGGGCACAGGGGAGCCACATCTGCATCTAATGTCCTGTTGCTGCTGGGAAGCCAGTGCAGTGTGGTCCTCAGTACCTTCCAGGAGTGTGGGGCTTGTGTAATGGCTGGGGAAGGCCCTGCCTCATGACATGAAGTAGCAAGAGCTGTGCTGAAGGAGCAGGAGGTGAGAGGCTCTCTGTCTCCCATAGTCCGCATAAAGAATCCCCTTTACACTCCTTACAACTCAAATACTGTTTTTGCTGCACTAGGAAGAATCCTGAAGGCATCAAGCACAGAGGAGGTGCTTAACAAGTAATAAAGAATAGCAATAACAACTGATTAGGTCTGGGCAGGTAAGAAGAGGGGGAATACTTTGTGAACATTTAAAATCTTAAATGTATTGCAAGCATCTCCATGCAATATTGTTAATTACCTAGACAACAGAAGCTGTGCAATCGCCTTCAATCACAGTCTTCTATTTAAGAAGCTTATTGAAATGTATTGCTATTAAAGCTCTTCCAACAGTTTGTGCAAATTTGCAGCTTTTTCTCCCAGGGCAGCATTTTAAATCAGGCTATAAAATTCATTGGTAAAGCCACTTTTCCCCCTATTAAAGTAAGCAGATGAAAATACCTAGTGGCAGAGCCGAGAGTGGCATCCCCTGGGCAGAGTGATGGGATTGTCAGACCGCGCCGGACAGCTGCAGCTGTGCTGCACAGTGTGGCGTGGCTTAGCCAACTAATTGGTAAAATTCTTGGGGAGATCTCACAAATTCAGCAGAAACATTTGCACGTTCACACTATTAAAAAAAGCTTTTGGTGGCAGGAACTGAATGTTATCTGTTGCTCATCCATAGTTAACTAAATTCCTGCTCTGTTGTACCAACTCTGTTCAGAGCAACACCATTACAGGAAGGAAGTTGCTCCAATTGATATCAGAAATCAGAGTAAAATTCATCCTAACGAAGTTCCTTCTGAGATTAATTTGTCTTTTTCTATTGATTTGGCTGAACTTGTTACTTGGACATATCAGCAATACAACATCCACTCTTGAGAGTCTGCTGGCAGACAGCTCTTGTGTGTTTGGAGATAATAGTCACAAGAAGTAATGAGAGGGAACACTCAAGAATGATGCTGTAAGGATGATACTGCCCAGGAAGTAATTCTTTACAGGAACAGTAGTACTGTTTAGGACATTATTCCTTGGTTATGACCATAGATTTCCTTTCTGATATTGTTTTGTTCCAGGTTAGATTTAGACAGTGCACTAGAATGGTGAAATAAAAAAAGCAGTGCAGTATTTTGACCCCCAGCAGTAAGCATTAAATTCTGAGATGTTTCTACTATCCTACTGATTTGTTTAGGCTACTTACTGTTTTTACAGAATAATTATCGGCAAAAATCGGTATATATCTGTAAAATATCTGTAACACTATTATCAAAAATCAGGTGGGATATTTTGCCATTTTATGTTTTTGTCTGTATGACCCTTCAAGCTGGAGCGTGGGCAGAGGAAAAGGAAGTTCTAAAAAGATAAACCACAGGCAAATAGAGACAATTATTTCCATTTCCTTTTTTTTGGTATGTTTTCTAAGCATAGAGCTATTCATTTTGGGAAAGATTGGACATTTATGTGAAGTTCTTATACAAGGGGGATGGTACAAAGGCTGCTAGCACTGGCATTTGCAACAGGTCCTGGTGCCACACAGGCTGTCCTGTAGAAGGTCTGATGTTCAGAATATTCCCTGTCCTGGTTGCCTGGCCACTCTGGGAGCCATGCAGGGGTGGGGAGTTCTGCAGCTCCTTCTGATGCCTATGCCCAGGTATCTTTCCTGGGGATGTGGGGATAAAGGATGGTGGGACATGCATTGGAAGGAGGATGGAGGATTAGAGCTCAGGCCTGATAAGCTGGAGAGAGGGTGGTAAAAGGAGTGTAGCCATCTCCAACAACAGGTGAGCACTCACCAGTCCCTTCTGGAGATGCAGCCTCAACACAGCCACTGGGGAAAAACTTCTTCTTCCAGGAGAAATTTGAAAGCTGCCAAATTAAATGTTTTCATTGTTTTTAATATCTTTATTTGTTTCTAAGTAACCAAGGTAAGCTTTCAACACTGTCCTGCACAACATCATGCTCTCTAAATGGGAGAGACACAGATTTGATGGATGGACCACTTAGTGGATAAGCACTTGGCTGGATGGTCATACTCAAAGAGCTGTGATCAATGGCTCGATGTCCAAGTGGAGGGCGGTAACGTGTGGTGTCCCTCAGGGATCAGTACTGGGACCAGTCCTGTTTAACACATTTGTCAGTGACATGGCAGTGGCATTAAGTGCATCCTCAGCAGGTTTGTGGACAACACCAAGCTGTGCAGTGTGGCTGACATGCTGGAAGGAAGGGATGCTGTCCAGAAGGACTTTGACAGGCTTGAGATGTGGGCCCATGTCAACCTCATGAAGTTCAACAAGGGCAAGTACAAGGTCCTGCATCTGGGTCAGGGCAATCCCAGGCACAAATACAGGTTGGGCAAGGAGTGGATTGAGAGCAGCCCTAAGGAGAAAGACTTGGGGGTGCTGGTGGAAGAAAAGCTCAACATGAGCCAGCAATGTGCCAAGTGCAGCCCAGAAAGCCAACAGTATCTTGGGCTGCATTAAAAGAATTGTGGCCAGTAGGTCGAAGGAGGTGATTCTGCCCCTCTACTCAGCTCTTGTGAGATACCATCTGGAGTACTGTGTCTAGCTCTGGTGCCCCCAGCACAAGAAGATCGTGGACCTGTTGGAGAGGGTCCAGAGGAGGGCTACAAGGATGATTAGAGGGCTGGAACACCTCTCCTGTGAAGACAGACTGAGAGAATTGGGCTTGTTCAGCCTGGAGAAGAGAAGGCTCCAGAGAGACCTTATGGTGGCCTTCCAGTATCTTAAGGGGGCCTACAAGAAAGCTGGGGAGGGACTTTTCACAAAGGCCTGTAGTGATAGCATGGGGGGTACTGGCTTTAAACTGGAAGAGTGGAAATTTAGACTGGAAATTAGAAGGAAATTCTTTACCCTGAGGGTGGTGAGACACTGGAACAGGTTGCTCAGGGGGGTTGTGGATGCTCCATCCCTGGAGATGTTCAAGGCCAGGTTGGATGGGGCCTTGAGCAACCTGGTCTAGTGGGAGGTGTCCCTGCCATGGCTGGTGGTTGGAACTAGCTGATCTTTGAGGTCCCTTCCAATCCAAACCATTCTTTGGTTCTATGATTTCAAAAGAACTTTATTGGTAGTTTGTGTTTTGTTGGTTTTTAAGTTGTTGGCCTCTGTGAAAGTCCTGAGTCAGCTCTGTTTAAACAATTTCTGTAGTGCTCTGGAGATGGAGAGAAGGCAGGAGCTTAAAGTTGCAGAGGGACCAGCTTCCTTTCTGTTGAGTTTAGCTGTAGTTTTAATCCTATTCCTGTTCCCTTTTTAAAGATTCTTCCCTTCTGCACTTGTTCATTGGTGAGAAACAGGCAGAGAATAGATCGGGAGTGCTTGCATCTGCAGTTTGAATGTGGGATGCTCAGAGGGAGGTACTCTGAGCCAGGTCCTGCTCCCTCCTTGGTGGTGTTAAAGCTAGCAATGTTTTGGTGCAAGCAGTCATGGTATTTGAGAGGCTGTTGCTGTTCAACCTGAGCTACAAGAATGTCTCTCCATAAATTTGATTTGTTACACATCTACAAAATATTTTAATTTTGCTGAATTACAGGCTGTCTAATGCATCATCACTGAGTTCTTAGCTGGCACTAGTGATGATCTGTTGCTATTATCTATGTTGCCACTTTGATTAATGGACTTAAGGGGTTCAGCAGCATCCTACTTCCTCTAATGTATATTCCTATAACAAATGCTATCTCAGGTTTCCAGCATAAGCCAGGAATATTTTTAACTACATAGCCCAGGGGATGTGAGAATATGGTAAGGTGTTAGTAGTTTCACAGGACTTACTGGACAATCATCTTAGAGTTCAGAACTGCTACAAGTCCCAAAGGGAGAAAGAAGAGTAAATAATGTACAGATTAATTTTCAGTCTTCATACAAAACAGATCTATTCAGTCCTAATGACATCTGTCTGTGGAGTTTAAAGGCAGAAAATAAGCTAAGTGAGGTAACTACTACAACTGCCCACTAAATACATGCATGAGTAAACCCTGTATTCAGCTTTCCTTGAGGCAAGGAAAAAAGTTTCCAAAGGTTAGGGTGGTTCTTTTTTTAATTAAACTTCTGCGACAGAACAAAAATCTAAGGCAAGGAATAACATCTAGGGGAACAAATGTATTAGTGTTAGAAATAGTAACACTACAACTCCAACCAGAGACACGTCTTCTGTATGTCACAATTATGTGGCTCATTTATTTTTGTCATTTTATCTGTATTTTTTATATGTCGTTTCATCATTGAGCTTTTTCAGTCTGTCCTTCTTCATGCATGTAATTTAAAGAATAGCTGGATTATTCTTTTTTCCTGTTATCTTAAAAAAAAGTTCAATGCTTTTTCCTACAAAAAATTGCATTAGTGCAAACAGCAACAGTGATGGAAGCTAAACCATTTCATCATAATATAAACAGGAAATAAGGTAGGATATATAAGTAATTCTTGTATTTGTTACATAATAATTTTCAACTTTTTGATTGCAATGTCTGTTCCCCAACACAACCCCTGAGGATGTTTAACACAACCTCATTCAGTGATACTTGTCTAGAGGCTTGAAAAGAAACTTTCATTAAAGGAAGTTATCAAAGTTTAGAATGTATCACTTTCAAGGCACCAGACCAGTTTATTTCTCTAAGGATTTTTGTTAGTGAGCTCTACATTAAGTTTCATCAGCAGTTCTTATCGCTAACATTTTATTTCATGTATAATAATCTTGAAGTGGCTAATGTCTATGCTTTCAGATGTGTGTGGCTTTGGGAAGGGGGTTGGTTGGTTGTTTCTTTGTTTTCCTGAGTTAGAAGATCCCTTTAGCTATATTCAAAAGGGACCTGAGGAGCACCAATGCTGATCTGTTGCAGGTGCCTGCCAGACTGTTACAGGGGAATCCACAACCCAGTGCCAGTCAGCCAGCTTCTCCAACTGAGCTGTGGGGCATGGTACTGCCCATAGAAAAGGCGTAGATTCACAGCACAGCATGGTGCCCATGCACAGCACCAGTTGCTTGCCCACGTGCAAATGAGCACACAAGGTTTCAGGCAGCAGAGAGTCTACCCCAGAGAGCAGGCACGTCTGTGCAGATGAGATGACTAGAGTCAGCCTTCACATCTGTACAATAATACTCTTCTTCAAAACCTTCTCATTCTCAGAGAGTAGTAAAGGTAAGAGGTCTTCCAGTTATTTAGGTGTATGAAATCAGGCATGATTCAAACAAACACCAAGTAGATGTGGGAAGGGGAGAAATGACTGCACCTATTACTGCCCTGTGCTTGGCCGTTGATTAAACTTGTTTCCATTGCAAGTTTTATTTTAAAAGTTGAGTTACAGTAACTGTGCCTTTTTCTCTTACACATTTTTCCTCTAATTACTTATACAGATAAGTCATACATAAAATGGTACAGGTTTTGTAGGAGATGACAAATACTTGACAGAAAGAAAACATCTATCAAGGAGTCAGGAGAATCCTGAGATTTCAGTGACAAGTCTTTCAAGGAGTTCTTTCATCAAGTTCTTTCATATTCTGGTTTCAAATTTAATTGAGAAACAGTGGTCTTGAAGTACAGGTTGTGTATCTGTAACCAAGAACAGTGACAACTGAATTGTGCTAAAATTAGTAGGGGGAGAAAAAATGTTCACAAATCTTGTATGCTAGGGTTGGAGGTATAGGATTTAATTACTGGCAATATTAAACAGATGAATGTTCAGGTTATGTATATATAAAGTCCCTGGCATGCTGATGCACATAAATACAGGATGCTGCTTAACAGAAAAACAAAATCTAGCATTATGTAGGTTTTTAGGACATCTCTCTTGGTACATAACAGATGTTCTGATTTCAGAGAAATGCTGAAATAGGTTTGATTGTGCATCTTTGCTAAAACCAAATAAATGCACACAGATATTTTGCAGATTCCTGGCTGAAGTGTATGTAAATGTGTGTAGTGCCACAGTATTTCTTTTCACAGTGGAGAGCGGTCCTTGAAGTCAAGACATTCAGTGGGGGAATGATACCCACGTTGACTCTTCAGATATTGTTCCTTGCAAGCTTATTTGCAACTGAAAAGAGAGAAGGATATTGAGATACCACACAAGCATCACTGTTCCATGTGTCTGTGGGATGTCATGATTCCTTCTTAGTAATACTGACTAAAAGGCCTTGCACAAGCAACTGTGAAACAGTGCTTTGATATCAGAATCATTTTGGAAACTGTCTTCTGGCTTAAGTCTTTGAGTACCTACACAGAGAGGTTGTACCTGAGAACAAGTTTTCTATCAATAGGAAAAGCAAGATCCCGTGTCTGGAGGACACTGTGAAGTTGAGGAAATTTCAGACTGGGAATACACCACAGTTTCACAACAGTGAGGATAGACAGCAATTAGAATGCTGAAGTATGTGAGTAACTCTGCTCTTCTAGACCTTTAGGTCAATATCAGATGTCTTTGGGAAACATACTTTTGTTCAAGCATATTTTCTTATAAGAAAGATACTCTTGAAAGTATATTAGGACTGAACATAAGAATTAGGAAATGAAATTCTCTGAAGTGATATTAAGAAAGGCCGACTAGATAATTTCAGTAACTCAATGAATTTTTAGTTCCCTCAAAAGGTATCGGTGATGGATTTCTTTTGTTTTACATTTTTATGGTAGTTTTCCATATTATATGGTTGTGTATCCATTAGATTATGTACTCTATTTCATACTTGCACTTCTATATGTGAATTGGGGGCATGGCTTTTTCACATAATGCCAATAGTCCTGTTAACGTGTTCACCTTTTGGATGGTAGGCTTTGACAGATTCTAGATTTTCCCTCAGCCTTAAAGATGCCAGTTTCCTGCCAAGATTTACGCTAACACCAGAATCCAAATGTCCTCTATACAGAAGAGACACAAGTGTCGATGTGTTTCTGTACTTTTACTACTGCTCAAGGTAGAATACCATTCATAAGAAAAGCTTTTCTGTATTATTCTTGCAAAGGTATCCACTCCAGATACAAAAACCTCCTATACTTTTTAAAATACTATGGGAGATAGTGGATGTTTTAATTTCAAGAACTCCATGCAAGGTCCAGCTTTGGAAGAAAGAGACAAAATTGTAAGTAGTGTGGTAGGGAGAAAGGCTGGAAATCCCTGTTGTCTCTTGGTTCCGACAAATATCCTATTACTTTTCTCTCCTTTTGAGAAAGGAGATGGGCTAAATCTCTTCTGGGTAAAGGTAGGGTCTTTTCTTTTTGAGGTTTCTTGTATTATTTTTTCCCTATTCAGTTCCTGTGGCCTCCCCACTTTGGAACTCAGGTGATAAGAAGTGGGTAAGATAATTTCTCTAAATCTTATTACTCCTCCTAAAGCCTTGTGTGTGTTCTTGAAGTATCTGGCTACAAAAAACTGAAAGGGACAAAAAATTATTTGGATGATGTGGGGACACTCATGCAGTCTAACAGAATGTAAGTGTTTATTCCCACCTACTTGAGTTTATTTAAAAAAACAAACAAAACGAACTGAAAACCATGCAAGCTTTTCTATGCATTAAATAATGCTTTAATTTATGTTAACACTTCCGTTACAATGTATAGCTTCAGTATAAGGTAAACCTCATTTCAGATTTACAATTGCCTGAAATTTGGTCTAGAATATATATTCGTTCAGTCAAATGTGACTAAACATCACTGGAAATATAGGAGCAATGTTTAATTTATGTTGCCAGGAATTAGCTGAAGATTTTGGGGCACCTTGGAGAAAATAAATGGAAAAGAGATAAAAATTTCAAATGTAAAACCAAACATTGGGTCTGTATATCCCCAAGATATGTATCTTGGATGCTGTTGAAAATGTTTATCATTATATAATGATGCTTCATCATGTTTTGGGGTTATATTATACTTGAGAAACTACACTGTATGCAGTTAATTATTGGTATTATTGAAATACAATGGTTTGAATTTCTAGGTGTTCCTGAGTAGACTGGTTCATCTCTGGGCTTGCTACGATATGTTCGGCTTATTTTGTGGAAGGAAGATGTGGGTGCTCGTAGGGAAGCTGGGAGAGAAGCAGTTATGGGTCTCAACAGAAATCAGTCTGTAGCAATATCAGAGAGCCCAATAGCTAAAGAATCCTCACTGTGATGACAAGAGTGAGAACGCAGAGATTCCCATCAAGAGCTTTTACTGAACATTCTTGTTGACTTGATTGAGTACATATGCTTATATAAGATCATTTAGCTGAAAGAATTTTCCCTGACTCTGGACTGGGAGAAGGGGAAGGTTCAGATACTGAAGTTGTAGAAAAGAGAGAAGGAAATGTAAAATGGTTGTGTGGTCTTTTTGTTGATCCTAGATATTTCAATTCATGCCAAATATCTCATATTCTTATTTTAATATCTATTAAAAGAAAATTGGGGAGTGGGAGAGGAGGTTCTCACTGTCTGAGAATTGGGTCATGACTTATGAAAAATGGAAAACTGCTTAAAAATTCCATTTTCATTTAAATTAGTGGAATTTGGGTAGAAAAAAAAATAATCTTTGGAGTAGATGGCTTAGAGACTTATTTGTCTTCATGGGGTTTTGGGGTGGGGGTTTTGTGTTGGTTTGGAGTTTTTTAAGCTCTTCAAAAGAACATATACTGATATTGTAAAACTTTATGCCTAAGGGCCAATTTTAGGATCTTCTTTAGTTTTGTGTCTAGCAGGCTACACATAGGCATCACAGCACAGACAAGGTTCTTGTGGAAAAACTGATAATAAAGACATTCATCTTCATCTGTCAAGTTTGCTTTTTTCCTGTTTCCAGACAATTGCTTTTTAAAAATTGCAAATATATCTGGAAAACAGTCTAAAGCCCACTTAAATAGCATAGAATTAATCTAGATACCTTTGTTTTCATAGAAGTATTTATTGCTATACACTGGATGCAGCTGTAAATATACAATGCGAAAAAATGCAGTGGAAAACTAATTTGCATTTTTGGTAGCAATTTATTTCAGATAGTAATTAATACAGATATTAGTTAAGCTACTGTAAGTGCAAGGATTTTTTTTAAGGTCATTGAAAACACAAAGTTTGAGATGCTTCCTTTAAAAGCAATAGTTGCCAACATCTCTGACAGGGTGAATTGGGAATATATAAATATGAAGAAGCAGCTCTACTGAAATGAATGGACAGTTTGTTCCAGCTGAGGATTTGCTCTAGTATTTTATTTTTAAAATTCTGTAAGCCTCATGAAAATATGCTTGTTTTTACACCCCAAAATAAACCTTTTTGCAGATGCCCTGCAGGCTCATAAACAGCTTAAAAGCAATACTGAGAGCTGATGTTACTAGCAGCTGGAATTCTGTTTTGATTGACTGGTAGTATGAAATCAAGAGCCCTTCACTGCGTCTTGTAGAGTTACATCAATAACTCTGAGGAAAAATGAGATCATGCCATTGTCTTTCTGCAGTCTCAGCTCTGTGTTGTAACACCCACTGCACATGCATTTTCCAGGTTGGTTAATATTGGCATCCCTTTACTTTCATAGGAATTTCTTTTTTAATAAGTTTTAATATACAGTAACGATGCAGACTGTTTTCCATTGCCTTGTGTTTTTGATTTGCCACATACACTGTGCAATGTGAAGGTAAGACTTTCATATAATGAAGAGTGAAGAGGCTGTGAAGAATTAACATCCCTCTGATTTTATTTTAAATAGATCTAACACTCCTCTGATCTCTTCTTAGCATTCAGGTTTGTTAGGGGGAGAGTAGGATGATTCAATAACCGTAATACAACAGGCTGACTTAAAGTCAGGGTTCATTTCCTACTTCTGCCATCAGTGTTATTTTGAGACTCTTAATCCTTATGCTCTCAGTTCCCTTATGTGTAAAATGTGGCTAGCAAGATTTTCTTGTCTGAGGTGATTTTAGGGAAAATTTTATTTATCATTGTAATGTTTTATTTGCAGCATTGAGCTTCACAGTTGAAACTGTAACAAGAACTTAAAGGAGAAATGTATGTAACAGGTTGAGTGTAAAAGATGAAAATCATGTAGATGTCACCTGTAAAAATAATACTTTTTTTCTTTTACATATTCTCAACATCTCCCTCTCCCATGCACAGTCCTTTTCACCCCCTGCAGCTGTTCTGTTGTACTGTCTGTGGAAAAAAAAAGTAAAGTATTTGCCATTAGACATTTAGCTCGGACAGTGCGCTTTTATATCTGGTGTGGCGATGTGCCTAGGTCTCCCACAGGTCCAGCTACTTTCATATTTAGAGTATTTCATGCCATAGCAGGTCTGAGGAGGCAGTAAAGAAGTATAAATAGAGCACAAAAATGCTGCGATAATTACTTTTTGCTTTATTTCTACCTGTTGAGATGAGGGGGTGTCATGACTAGAGTGTCAAATAATCAATGATAGCATTATAGGTTGGAAGTAGTTGAGATTTATATTGAGAAAACTTGAGGTAGAGGATAGTTGGAGTTCAGCTACAGAGATTTTTATCTGGAGTTGCTTTTGACTTTCCAAGTAATTAGGGGAGTTTGTGATCCTCTAAAGAATCCAGTTTTAGCACAAGCAGCAAATTTGATGGGTGATTATAATGTTGAAAAGGCATTTACAAATGAGCAAGGATCAGTGAAAACTGAGTTTGCAATTTATATAAAGCTTAACAAACAGACCTCCTATCTTTAAAATTATTTGCAGCCTGTGGTAATTTTTCCTGTGACCTTCAAATAGGCTTTGGATGTTGAGGCTTTACGCTGTGGCTTTTGGGTAATTTTTAGAAAATGTCGTCTTCTTGATTTGTGAAAGGAAGCATTGTTTCCAACTCCTTGCGGTTTTGACACTAAAGTGTTTCTGAGCATAAGACACATGTTTGGTGTGAGAGATCTTGGGAAAATTAAGTAGAAACACAAAGGCTCTGTGTAAGCCAAAGGATGTGCCAAGAAAAAGCTGATTTGGGAGGTAGCCTTCTCTACAAGCTCAGGAATGGTATAAGCAGAGGAGCCTAAGATACAACAAATAGTTTCTTGTCTGTTATTCACTGTCACAGCTCAGGTTGAAGTCTGGTTTAATTTTACTCATTGTGTGTGATGACTAAGGGATCATAAGTAGTAGGGAAGACAGCAGGAAAACAGCATGTTTGAATTGTTTCCCATTTTCACTTTCAACAGATCTTCGGAGGCAACATCTGAGAAAAACCTGTAGGAATGTGTGTATTTGTTGTCTTTTGCTGATTGCTGCTCTTTTTTTAAGCTACAAAGCAGTATAGAAGATTTTAACCTCAATGTATCAATTTTCTTTCATTGGGTTTCAGTATGTTCAGCCCTCAAGTAAATACACAGGACATCACAATTTCAGTTTACTGAAAGAAAAAAAAAAAATCTTATTTGATGCTGAAGTCTAAGGGTTCTAAGTGTCCTAGTAGTTCTTTGTCATTCCAAGTATATACTTTGGAATTTCGGTAAATGCGAGTTTGACGTAGCAGAACGGGGTATGGCCCAGCCTTTTCAAAGTCATAGTATTTTGTTTTAAAATTCTTGTCTGTTGTCTAATTGATTTCATTTTTTCAAAGTTCATAACAAGAGAAGATACCAAAACATTTATACTTTAGTTTATAATTCTCTTCTGTGCAAGTGTTCTGTACTTTCCTGAGTTTCTTAATTTTTTTCCCTCTTCCAAAATCTTACTGCTTTTTTTGACCGATATAGAGCAATATATTTCCATGTTAGTCTTAGTCCTCGAGGTCTAAGGACAAAACCTACACTTACAAGACTAGTAAGCACTCCCTTTTTATGCCGAAAGGTACACAAAATATTTTTTTCTGACTGTCTTCAGTAGTAATGGTGAATTGCTGGCCTCAATACCAATTTTGATTCGAAGGGTGATATAAACTGAAACCAGGGAAGTTGCCATGCTTCTAAACTAGGGTTGCCATGCAACATCGAAGATTTTTTCACCATTGAGCCCTGGTGCTTAATTCCTACTGTATCTTTTTGTTCCCTCAACTATTCCAATGAATTCAGTTTTGGATTTCATCTGTTGTACAAGAATAAAACATAATATACAGATGGATTTTTCACCCCCAAAGAACTGTACATTTCTCAAATACTATGTATGGGAGTCCTCCATAGTGGAGTAATCTTTGTTTGATTTTTTTTTTCTTTTGCTGGAAAACTAATTTTTTAATTTCAGCTTTGCATTTTAAATAAAGTAGAAGGAGCTAGACACTTATTTTCATGTTAATGTTCATCGTGTTAATGTTATCTTAATTGGAGATTCTTGGAGAGACTTTTCTAGTAAACAGCATTTGAGGCACAAGTAATTCATCTGGTGATGAATTGATGACTTGTATTTAGCAACGGATATAACTGGAGAAGTCATAATAATTGCAGTCTTAACTGCCCACAGTGCCTTTTCTCTGGAGGCTGCCTGATTACAACTCTGTGAGAGTGAGTTCAGTGGAATTTACATCCAGTTCCTAGGTGCTGCAATGGATCACCCAGTGTTCTAGAGAAAACTCCTGCTACTTTTCAGTGCAAACAAGCATAATGAGATGACTCGTAGCTGTCCTGCTCAGATATCTCTGCTGTGAGTAAGGTAGTGCTTTGCAGAGGAGAGTCACAGAGTGCGTAGGTCAGTGACCTCTTTTGCTAGATTGGTTAGGAGTACTACTAGGCATTGATTAACACTATTCAGGGATTAATGCTGCTACTACAGTTAACTTATTTTCTGCCCTATATTTAAGTGGAAAATAATTGCCACTATTGAGGAGTATGTGAGGTTGTCATCCCACCGCGGCTAGTCTGTGTTGCAGCCTATGGTTTATTCTCTCCATTCTAGGGTGTAGATTTTGTGACTGCATGAGAGCTCAAGGTAACCTTTAGGAAAGCTTTAGAAGTCTGTTGTGGCTATGCTTCTTCGTTTCAGGGTTGGGAGGAAAAAGCTGCATCAGATTATTCCTGCAGCAAATGGGAGTGGAGAACAGACCTGAGGAGACGCAGGGCTTCACCAGTCCCAGGAGGAACTGAAATTCATGCATAAAGCTAGAGAGAAGTTAGTTACCTTTAAAACTAAGGAGTTTTCATTAACACTATGCAACTGGTGACCCTCTTTGGTGCAATCATGTCCCTGTTGTCCAGTTTCTGTGTTAGGAGGAGTAAAGATATTTTTCAACCAAACCACTTCCAAATTGTTCCCTATTCAAACTTTTGTCTTTCTGTTCTTTGTTTGAACAAGAAGGAAATCTGTCCCATAACATTGCCATTTTCATTTGCAGGAGTTCTGATGAATTTGTTTTCTTCTTTCAGAGAGTTATGTACAGGTCTTCAGCCAAGACAGTGTTTTTTTTATCTTACGTGCATGTAGTACAGCATCTTGCTCAGTAAAGCAGAGATTCTGAACTGGTGCCTGTAGCTGCTGCCTGAAAGCAATATGAATATTGTCTAAAGCTTTTATTTTGAGGTTTCAAACAGTGCTCTTAAGTAAGAGTTTGTTTTTCCTAATGAGAAGACTTTAATGGTCAATCTCTCACTGAGATGAGAGCATGTTGCATCCATCAGCCTTGACAAGTTACTTGCTTGGTTAATGTCTATGAGGGAATCCTGTATTTTTAGACATTTTTATTAATATATTTATACTCCAGTAACACAGCTCATCATGGTTATCTGTGTTCCTGTCTGTACAGCACCAGCTATTTGTCATGTTAGTCCCTTTGTCATCAAGTGGAGTAGGAATTCTGGATATGGAGTCAGTCTATGTATACTACCTTACCCAAAAATACGTAGCAGAAGCATTTGCTTATGCAGGGGTTTTGGCAAATGCCTGCTATCTTCCCCTGCAAAACAAACATATCATTTCCCTAAACACTCTAGGTGTTCAGCTTCTACCCTGTTGAAATGGATGACATTTTTGTATGAAGAGAAAAGGCATAAATCAGTCTACACTTCTAGGAGCATGGGCCTATTCCAGATCGATACTTTTTGGGTGTGCTTAGCTTGACATGTAACAGGTTATCTTTCACACTCCAAATATGAAAAGTTTCTTACCACAACATGGCGATAGACTAAAACTGGTATCTTTTGAATATTAGCAGGAGATCTGTTAAACTGAGTCAATGGTCTGCTCCAAGGGGAAAGGAAGGGGAACACCTGAATTGCATTTATGAACACACAGAAGTTAATAATTTGTGTCAACGTTTCAAGCCTTTTTTTTTTTTAATGTGATCCTTTTTTATCAGAGCAAACTAGAGAAGAACAATGGCTCTTGGAAATGAATATGAGAATCATCAGTAGAACAGTAGATACTGCAATGTGCACAACTATAATTGACTTCAAAGGGAATGAAGTCTATGCATCAGTTCATAGCAGGAAAGGGACTTTGCCTCTTAGAATAAGATAACACTGAAGGTGGCTTTTGCATCACATTAGAAATGTGATTATAGCCCTTTCCATTCATCTGTGTTCCATAATCCTTGCTCATATCTGTATACTACTTTATTTTTACTGTCATTAAGCACATTCTAGGAAGCTTTGTTTTTCATAAGACTGCCACATATAGTTTCCTTTCCCCTTGACCTCTTTTTCTAGCCTCAGTGCTAGGAATTCTTTGCTATTTGCCTTTTACCGGTTGGCTGCTGATTTATTACGTGAGTGTAATCAGGCTTAATAAAAGTGGTAATTGCATTACCAGTAACCCCTTTCTTCCGTTCTGAGATGCTTCTATCATAAGTACTCAGATCTACTTGTACTAGTTCATCACATACTGTGTTTTCTAGGTTTTCTAGAAGTGTGTAGACATGTACACATTTTGTTACAGTATAAAAAAAATGGTCACTAATATATTGACATATTGCAAGTTGTACTACAAAAAATGAAATTGTTTTTCTAGTTGTTGCTTTAGTCAGTCTGGCTAGTGTTTTGTCTAGTGATTATTTATGCTTGATCTTAAACTTGAGGTTAGTTGGAGGCTACAGTTAAAACTTCTGAATTGTTCTTACGCCTTTTCATGTGATACAAATTTCCTCTTGAATGTGTCTCTCATGAGAAGTACTGTGCTTTCTTTTTCCCATTTATGCTGAGTGTAATCCTTTTGGTGACTACATAGAAAATTTGTTGAATTTTAACATATGTCACTGTTCTGTTGAACTTTCTGAATACCAAAATAACTACTTAATCAATTTCACTGTGTTTGCAACATACCTGTATTAGAAAGAAACAATGAAAATTCTGCATAGGAGCTTCCATTGACTACAGCAAGTATAACATCATAGAATATCTCAAGTTGGAAGGGACCCATAATGATGGAGTCCAACTCCCTGCTCCTCACAGGACTACTTAAAACTTAACCATAAGACCAAGGGCATCAACCAGATGCTCCTTGATCTCTGACAGGCTTGGTGTTGTGGCCACTGCCCTGGGGAGCCTGTACCACTGACCAACGACCCTCTCTGTGAAGAACCTTTCCCTAATCTCCAATCTGAAGCTGTGTCAGGGGAATATCATTCCATCAAGCTGTGTCCAGACAACTGAAGGACTATGAAGTCAGCTCTAAACCTTATATTTTCCTTATGCATGGCCAAACTTTGTAGGTCTTTTTCCTGTAATTAAATACCTCAATTTTAAAACTACTGTTTAAATACAGTACTTCAACTGTTTCAATGAGTCCAAATTCTTAAAGATATGAAATTACTTACATACCTCATCCCTTTGAAAATTAATTGGAATGAAAAGCTCTGTGCTTGGAAGACGTGTGTTTTGATATATTTAGATGTCTTGTGAGACTGTATGAGCAGACTTTACATATCTCTTCTATTTATGTATAGGTCTACTCTATATGGATATAAGAATAAGCCTTTCATAGATGGTAAAAATATTTCCTTTATTTTTCCCATTTTTGTCTGTGTTGTATTTAAGTGTGCTTAATCTGAAATTAATTTTATAAAATCATAGAATGTTAGGGGTTGGAAGAGACCTCTGGAGATCATCAAGTCCAACCCCCCTGCCAAGCAGGATCATAGAATCTACGGCAGGTTACACAGGAACGCATCCAGACAGGTCTTGAGAGTCTCCAGAGAAGGAGACTCCACAACCTCCCTGGGGAGCCCGTTCCAGTGCTCTGTAACCCTCACAGTAAAGAAGTGCCTCCTCATGTTGAGGTGGAACTTCCTGTGCTCTAGCTTGTCCTATCACAGGGCAACAAGAGGTTGCCCCTTTCTTCTTGACACCCAGCCCTCATCTATTTATCCACATTAATTTGATCCCCTCTCAGTCTTCTCTTCTCCAGACTAAAAAGCCCCAGGTCTCTCAACCTTTCTTCATAAGGCAGGTGTTCCAGTCCCTTAATCATCCTCGTAGCCCTCCATTGGACTCTCTCCAGTAGATCTCTGTCCCTCTTGAACTGGGGAGCCCAGAACTGAACACAGTACTCCAGGTGAGGTCTCACTAGGGCAGAGTAGAGGGGGAGGAGGACCTCCCTTGATCTGCTGGACACACTCTTCTTAATGCACCCCAGGATACCATTGGCTTTCTTGGCCACAAGGGCCCATTGCTATCCCATGGATAACTTGTTGTCCACCAGGACTCCAAGGTCCTTCTCCATGGAGCTGCTCTCTAGCAGATGGCCTCCCAGTCTGTACTGGTGCATTTTGTTACTCCTTCCCAGGTGCAAGACTCTGCACTTATTCTGGTTGAACCTCATTAGGTTCCTCTTTGCCCAGCTCTCCAGTCTGTCCAAACCCTGCTGAATGGCCGCACAGCCTTCAGGTGTATCAGCCAAACCTCCCAGTTTTGTATCATCAGCAAACTTGCTGAGAAGACACTCTGTCCCTTCGTTGAACAGGACTGGACCCAGCACTGATCCTTGGGGGACTTCACTAGTTACAGGTTTCCAGCCGGACTTGGCACCATTGATCACCACTCTTTGGGTTCTATCATGTAGCCAGTTCTTAATCCATCTCACTGTCTGTTCTTCTACCTCACAATTCATATGTCTCTAACTTATTCTATGTCCAGTTTTAAAGATAAGGAAATTGTTCAAATTGAAAGGACATTATATTTTTTATTCATATTTATCGAGGGAAAGACAAATCAGCAGAAGACATGCTTTGTAAAAGTGCACTGAGAGGAATAGAGATCATCATGTCTCTCCTTGTCCTGCAGAGGATAAAGCAGCTTTCTAACCATTTATGTGTGACTTGCCAACAGTTACACTCAGAAGCAGACCCTGCTGTTTGAAAAAACCTGCTTCTCAGGTTGCAAAATGTTACTGACCTAATCCTACAGCTGGCTATCACCAAAACTGGGAATCCTGTATCCCCCCAACTAAAACTGTGGCTCTGTGGTCTTGCCTTCTCCCTTGCTTTGACCCTGCTACTAACTGGTTAGCTAGCTCACTTTGAAAACAAAACAGACAGTGATGACTTTTTTTTTAAGATCCCCACTGGTTTAATTTTCTGCCTTAGCAGATGGAAGTAGTTTATTCTGTCAGTCAAGCATGAGGAGCCAGTTTAAGGTGCAGAGGAGGGATGCTTGTGAAGAGGTGAGATGAGGGAACAGCAACGCCTCATCTGTTTGTCTCTGGGTCTGTCTTGTGCCACTCTGCCTCTGTGCTGCAAACCCATGATTATGTGGTGATCTGTCTGCTAGGTACTGTGGTACCACCCTTTCACAGGTATTGTAGACCTCTAAGGCAGCATAAATCCAGAGCAACCAAAACCTGTTTCTTGCCAGCTTATTGAGGTAAAATGCCCAGGCACTGGCTCGGACAAATGCCAGCATCAGTGCTGAGTAGGCAGGGAAACAGCTGGCAGGTGGGTCACTTTAGCCCTTTTAGGACTGCAACATCTCCTAAGTCTTGAAGTCAGAAGATCCTGTCTGTCTTGGAAAGGGCTGATCTCTCCCATGTGATAGCTTTCGTGTTTGTGAAGTCGTCATTTACCTACCACTTGTCCTCCTGTTAGTTTGATCTACCCAACCTTAAATTGTGATTTGCAGCATATCATTGGGATGGGTACTGGTAATACTTCTGAACCAGCTACCACAATTCAAAAGAGTCCATCTCTAGCCAGACTTGTTCAGATGCAATTCCAGAGCCACTTTCTTTGTGCCTTAATTCTGCTGAAGCCCCAGAGAATTCTGCATGAGTTTTGACTGTGCAAATGATGCTGAATAAAATCTTAGGTTACAGGGCTAATTACCCTATACTTTGACTTGGATCCAGTACTCCGGCGAAATTTTGCTGTTGGATACATGTGCACAATTATTGCTGGAGATGGTAGCACTGGTAGGAACCATCTCAAGGCAAAATTTGTTTTATTAATAAATCTTTATAAATTAAAGCTAGTGATTCTTTACTCTTTCTTACTATGCTTTTACACTTTTTAAAGACATAATTTGTATCTAGAATCGTGTGAAAATAAGGAAAAATCTGTTCTTTATACTACAGCATTTGACCCTCTGTTTTTTATTTCCAAATGCTACCTGTAGCTGCAAGTGACTGTTGTCATGGGCTTTTTTTTTCCTTTCTCTGTTACATGTTCACTTTACTAGTAGACTTTTACTCTTGATGTCGTGCTTTAACCTCAGCCAAACGGCTAAGCAACACCCAGCCACTAGCTTCCCCAGCCAGATGGGGAAGAGATTGAAAGAGTAAAAGCGAGAAAACTTGTGGGTTGTCATAAAAAAAGTTTAAGAGGTAAAGCAAAAACCAGGCAAAAAACACACAGGCAAAATAAAACAAGATTTATTCACTGCTTGCCATTGACAGGCAGATGTCCAGCCCAACACCAAGAAAGCAGGGATCCATCACGTAATGGTTACTTGGGAAGACAAATGTCATCACTCCAAAAGTCCCCTCCACTTCCTTCCTTCTTCTCCCAGCATTATATGCTGAGTATTATGTCATAGGGTATAAAATATCCCTTTGGATATTCAGCTGGGGTCAGCTGTCCTAGCTGTGAAGCACTGTTCAGCAATGTTCTCTGAAAAAATAAAATGTGACATGTTGCCTAGTGCAACTGACTGCTGCAGAATAATAGGAGGGGGGAACCATAATTTGAATTTTCCCTTGGTTTTTCTCTCTCTGTCTAACCAACCTGTTGCTGTTTGGTGGTAGATGAAATAGAAGTGATGGCTGTGATGTGTCAGTGGTTGATGAAGCGCTATTTTGCTATTCAAGGGCCATTCAACTCCACATTGTTTTTCTGGCCAGTTGCTCCTGTCATTCAAATTATTATTACAGTAAACATTAAAACAATGCCACCTGATACTGCAGCTTACTTGGTATATTTAACTTGATTTATTGTGGCTCATTGTCAGGATGCTTTGAGGGACAGCTACAACTACCTTTTAGCAATTCAAACAATGTGAAAACTTATTAGTTAACATCAATGAATTTATCCCCAAATATAATTTCCAGATCAATTGCAGCTATTTATTGAAGAATACTCTGGAAATTAGTTTTGAATGCCCTTTTCTCTTGAGCCTGATAAGAGAGTGGAGCTTCACTAACAGGACCAAACCCAAGGGTCTGACTTTTTTTTTTTTCCCCCTCACATCTGTGTGTGTTGGCATAATATGGGACAAGCAAAGCAGCAGGATGAAAAGAACTAGCCTCTGAGCATCTGCCATTGCCTACAGTGCAAGGGCAGGCTCTGCCTGGCTGGGGGATGCTGCTGCCATTTTACCTCCTCCCCCAGGCTTTTAAACTGTTTCTCTCAGGTACTGTGCAGGAAATTATGCATTTCTGGTGTCTGAGTGTCAGTGCATTTCCCTTTTAAAATAAAAAGCATGTGTGTCTTGATTCAGAAAGAGGTAACTTGATCTGTGGTGAGGGGCTGCTTTGTAAGATATGCTGTACCTCAGGTTTACCTCAGGTTTTCTCTCTGTCCAGTTCAAAATAGCTTTACAACCTGTATCACTCATTGAGACAGAGGTCAGGCACTTGAACCCTTGAACCTCGGCTTCCAGCATCCCAGCTGATGATATTTGTCTTTACTTGCTTTTCTTGCCCCACCCCTCCCCCCCCTTCAAAAAAGGCAGTGTTGAAATGGAAGTATCTGCATGAAACATTGACTTTGAGTTAGCATATATTTAACAGACTGTATGGCTCAATCTTAGTGCATAAAGTTGATGGGGAGAGGAACTGCATAAACAAAGTCGCAGACTACAACAGAGCTAATGCTGAGCAGGGATTTTTGCAGCCAGTGAGGGAGGTGCTGTTTATTTTGAGTTAACTCATACTTTAATTCAGTTACTGGCAAATGATCTGGGATTTGAGTCTCAATTTTGACTCCTGAAAACTTAATTTTACATGACACAAATGCAGAGCAATGAGTACGTGTTTCAAATTTTGAGAAAGCTTCTAAGGAGGACCCCATCCTGTGCTAATGGAAGTCCTGCTGCTACTCTTGTTCAGTGGGAAAAGCAAGACTTGAGGAAGATGCATATAGATAAGTGCTCCCATTAACATTATGTTGGGGATAGCATTTCATTTAATGTGCCAATGTCCTCATTTTATGCCAATGCCCTCTCCCTTACTTGGTTTGTTCTCCCCCTTTCCCTCTTGGTGTAAGAGGGAAGGCTGTGTAGACTTGTACTGCTTGTTACTATAATCTATGCCCACTCCTTAGTCTTTGTTGCATTTGGTTATCTTGTGCTGGTGTGCACAAACTAGAAAATAGGCTTATCCTATTAGCTCATAAAGATTACCAGAACCCCTGGAGTCCTTGCCACTTAAGTGATGGGGGAAAACAGAGATATCGCAGCATTGCAGCATAATGTTAATATTTTTTTTTATGTGAGTCTTGCATCATTTGCTGAACTGATTTGTTTTATCTTCTTCTGTAATATACTCAAACCATGTTATGGGGTGATGTACATTTGAGAATTTTTTTTCTAAGCTTATTCTGAATTTTTGGCTCTTAGGCCAACTTCTATAAAATTAAGAGATGCAAAGCAAAGAGCTCTGCTGTGAAATGTGTCTCTCTTCTAAAGGATGTACATGTAGATGAAAGGGAAACCTTTTGCAACATGTCCCTTATATTTTAGAGAAGCACTGTATGTGTTTGAGCCCTTAACTTTTAAATTAATTTGAACTGCATGCATAAGAATCCTCTACAAATCCCAGCAATGACATGGTTAGATGATGAATTGTGGGAGACCAGATTGAAGGATGCCACTGAGGGCTGTTTTGAAATTTCAGCTTCAAATGCCACTGTATTTTTAATTTGGGGACTGTCTATGTAATCTCTGAGACTTTTGCCTTTTTACTTTTCAGCTACCCTGGCTGTTTTCCTGTGTTTGTTTACCCTTTGGGAGGCACTGGCTAGTCTGCTCACCACTACAAAGCAAATCAAACTAGGTCAAGCTCTCTGCTCAGCAAAACACTGCCATGTTGGTTCCTTCAGTGTGGACCTCCTTCTTTGCACTTGATAGTGGGCTGTGGATTACTGTCAAGCCATTCCCTTTTGTGGCAGATTCTGTGATTATGCCCACCTTGGCCTTCACCTTTTTTTGCCACAAATGATGCTGCAACTTCTGTGAAATAGTTAAAAACTTTTAATAAGAATCTAAGAAACAGAAAATCATTAATCTTGATGCTGCTCTTTGCTGACTTCTGTTGCCCTTGCTGGTCTGATTTCCCTGGCCATCATTGTTCCCATTTTATTTGCATAAGTCCCAAGGTTTTCCTTTTTTATTCTAGTTCCCACTTTTCTCAAGTACTTCTTAGAGGAACACCCCTGAACATACGTACAATCCAAATGTGATCATGCACATGTCCACTAATCCCTAGTTGAATACTAGCTTAATGAATAATTTCAGGCACTCTGTTATGATAAAAATATGTAATACAACTGTCTGCCCTTCAAGATCCTCAGCAAGACACATACCCTGGTCTTATTTGTGATCGTGTAAATCCAGGATCCCTTTATATCCGTTAGTGGCTTTAATATAGATTAACTCTGGTTTTAAATGGAATCGGGATTGGGCCAGTACATATTGGCTTTGATTCCTAAATGGTCTACTAGACTAATAGGGATTTCACAGCTGCTGTTTTCTCAGGTGGGAGTACTGTGGCTCTATTTGTCTCATGAAGTTCAAAACTGACAATGTGCAGCATTCCTTTAGGTTACAGCTGGCTGGTTCTGCCTTTGGAAACATGATCCTGGCTTATGTACCTTGTGAAGTTGTGTTTTTAGCACATTCATTAAATTTTGTTCCTAGTTGTGTTCAGATAGCATTGTTGGGGAGTAACTTGGAGCTGTATTTGGCTCCATTCTTGAGAGATGACAGTGGATATAACTTGGAGCAGAATTTGAGATGTACTCTCCTATTACTAAGACAGAGAATTTTAATAATTATCCTTTGGAAATATTTAACAGACTATGTGTTAACTCCTATAGGATGCCTCTTAACATCTCATAATTTTTATTTTACGTATGTAAACAAAATAACAACTGGGAAACCAGCAGTTATCAGAGTGGATTATTAAAATCTGACTTCCCAATGAGACAGCTTGAAGAAGTTATTATTTCTAATGGCTCTCCTCCTAGCTGGTATCAGGGAATCAAACAAATGCAAAAATAGGTGCTTATCTGGTTCTGTTCATGGCATAAGGCTCCCTGAAGATCAGTTTTGCTGCAGTAAAATCAGCATAAAGGGAAATGGAGACTTGACTGGTAGTCCTTGGTGTATTAGGTCTTGGGGGGCACATCTTTATGATCTGTTTCCCCGTGGCTTACAGTAATGGGCCGGAATCTAGTTGGGAACAAAGGACAAAAGGAATTCCTGGGAGATATTGTTGCTTCTATGAATAGATTAACAGGATGGGGAATTAAATTGGTGAGTGTTGTGTAACCTAAACCAAGAACAGTCCATCTTTTCAGTCAGGTATGCATTATTGTGAATATACACTTACATGACTGGCCCTGTATAGTAATTTCTACTAAAAACTTGTGTCAGCTTTTGATGTAAGGCTTGTGAAGCTTCTAGAGAGGGAGCTAGCGTGAGTGCATGAGACAGATAGTATTCATCCTACAAAATGCAGGAACTATAGATGTATTCTTGAGCTCCACCTACAGGCAAATGAATACTATGTATAAGAATGAGTGGGTTTATGTGGGTACCAAGCCCACAGCTAACATTGCTTGCATGTTTTCACAGCATGGTTGTGCTAGAGTTGTGCTCTGGGGGCTGCTATTCCCTGTTCCTTCAGCATAGACTTGAGCATTGTGCTGATAACTTTATATTGCAGGCAGTGCTGCTGCTGGCATGCTCAAGGCTAGCTTGGGTATCTGTGTCTGACTTCGTGTTGCACATAGATGTGCCCAGCCTTGACTGGTTTGCACTGAGAGCAGGTGCACTTTGAGAAGCTGCATTGGACAGATCACTCTTTTTCCTTTCTTGTGTGTGAGTTGAAAATAATACCTTTCAAATTGCTTTGAAAATTTAAGCACCAAGGGTACTACAGAAAAGCCTCCGCATATTAAAATGTAGTAGACTACATGATGATGGGGGTGGAGACAGAGGTCTAATGTCCAGCTGGACTGTGTCCAACTAGGACGACGAGCCTCTAAATTTAGAGGAACTGCCTTTTAGGAGGGGCACTGCTCTTCTTTCTAAATTGCATGGTGGTTCTTAGACATAGTCTTCAAGGCTTGAAATGTGATCAGACTTTAACTCTCCAACTTTCTGGAAATTGTCTTCCCTCTATGTCCTTTTGAACAAGTTTTGTTCCACTTCTCTATTTTCAGCAAGTACATATTGTATACCTAGCAGTAATCAGACAAGACAGAAAGGAAGGAAAAGTTCAAGCTTTTACTGCTGTTGTCTTCTCAGACTGGTATAAAGAACCCCTAGGACATATTTCATGCCTTCTGCTACTGAGTCTCCTACTGAGGAGGTTACTAAGAGTAATCCCCCTGCCTTGGGCACCCTGAGACCATTGGAGGACAGGTTAGTGATTCCTTCTTTTTAAAGTCATTAGAAGATGTTGCTTCTCAAGTTGATGGAGAAATGGTGGGAGAAAAAAAGGGGTTATCCCTGGGGTAGTGTGCTCACTAACTGCATCAGCTGCAATGCTATCATCTTGCTTCATCTGAGCAGACATTTAATTACTGTTGTAGGAATTCTGAGGACTATCATCTTTCTTTTTCCTCCTCTCTGTCTCCCTCCACCCCCAAGGTGTTTTACACCTTGCCATTATCTTTTGCCCTGATGCTTTAAGGATTAAGCTGAGAGACATGACTTCAGATCTGAGAATGTAAAGGAAGATTGTTTGCATTGTTGGGCTCTTCTGTTATAGATTATGGAAATACCATAGTTTTGACTTTAATTGCCTCAAATTAGTTTAGTTGCTATCAAGCATATGCTTAATATAAGCTGCTAAACTCAAGGCTTGTTCTCTGTTAATCAACAGCAAAAACACTAAGCCAATATGGACCATGTGTGCAGAGGAAAATCAGATGGATGAAGACATAATCAGAGATATTATTTTGCTCAGAGTGAATATGAACAATGGTGTTTTATGATAAACTGTAATTAAGGACATTAGCTTACTGGGGAAAATCATCTTCCTTGACAAATAGGTACATGTTGCTGCAGCATCAGGTGCTGACAGAAGCAATATTAGCTAGTTCTCAGTAAGTCTGCCTACATGCATGTATGTCTATAAAAGAGTTTTTTATGATCCAAAAGAATATTTTTGTGAAAGTGTTCCAGATTCCAATTTGATTTCCCCACTTGCTTTCTCTTCTTAGAGACTAAAACAGGTTTCATCTCTATCTATATTCACATTTTTGCAGATACAAGCATAGCTCATATATATATTTATCTGTACCCATACATATTTAGCTAAATGTGCTTTGCCAATTGCAATATTATCAGAAGCTTTTATGTGTGAAGATAAGCATGATTTTTTTATTCAGATTTGTATTTAGATTATTCTGTCTCTTATTCTTGTATATCTGAATCTGGGTGATTCTGTTGGCATTGATGGCAGTGCATCTCAGTTTCACAATTGAAATAGAAGCATAGCATGACTCTCAGTCTGTTTTAGTGTTCTGTTGCATTTGTACTAGAGCAAAGAACTTCAATCTAGTCTATGGCAACAAAAATGGGAATGTTAATAAAACAAAAAAACACCAAACAAGCAACCACCGCAAAAAAAACCCCACACCTTTTGTTATCAGGAATGGAAGTAAGGCAGCATAAGAAAGTATTGGTTCCACTTAGAATTATACGGGAGAAAAATTGTCTATGTTATTTCAGGATTGTATGGTGTTTTTTTATTTTTCCAGTGGAATGCGCTCTGTGCATGGAAACGAAATTGTTAGATATAGCAGCAACAAAAGCAGGAACTGACCACTATGAATTTATGTAATTGAAAGAAAAACAACAGAAGAGCATGTGTAGTAGATGAATGCAAAGATGTAAATGGGTGAGATCCTTGTTCTATAAAAGAAATTCCAGTAATCTGCAATTTTATTTTGGCTGTAGTGACTCATCTCTCTTCAGAAGTTTCTCAATGACAACTGTTGCATGCTGTCTTTGAAACCCCCATGCTCCTGCTGAAGCTGGGTTTGAATCAGCATGGAATTTGGCTTATCAGACTGTGTCTGGGAAGCCAGCAGTTTTTGTCATGCCAGATTGCATCTGGATTAAAAGCTGAAGAAAAATGTAGTGGCACATTATGAAAAGGAAAAAAACAAGCTTTATTGGCTTCAGTGAAATCTCATAATCAGATAAATGTTTTATACTTCGGTGATTATAGTTATTTAAACAGTAATTATATTCATTAAACGTGTGCTTTAAAGTTTAATGTTGTTGGAGATATTTCAAGTACTGGCGATGTGGGTGTAAATAACTTTTCATATTGAGGCATCTTCTGATCCTCTTAAGAATTTACCTTGCTTTTTGGTGTGGCTTTGTTAAAATTCGGATGGAAGAACAGAATATTTTGTCCAAAAGCCACAAACGCAAAACAGTTTTAGTTGCGATCATGTCTTAGGATATTGATGTAGTGTCCTAAACCAGTATTGTTTTAACAGAGCCGTGGCTTATTTATCTTACCCCTAAGAAAAACTGAATGATAAGTGTACATTAGTAACCTGGACAGAAAATTGGTAGGTAAAAGTTTTCTCTACATGAGATTAAGTTGGCTGAAGCAGATTCCCTTTCCTTAAAGGAGTCTGACCAGCAGTCCTGTACCTCTTTCTCGACAAGGACAGGGAACTCTTCTATGGCTGCAAATTGAATACTAACCTGGAAGAAACTGAATGATTGCAAACATCCTTTTCTGAGCGTTTGTCAAAAGCATAGCTGTGGAAATTAGCTATTTCTAGCTAATCATAGCTAGATTATAAAGAACGTCAGTCTGACAGGAATGAGGGAAGAAAGGGGCAGGAATGGTGCCATCAGAGTTACTTCTGAGAATGATTTCTGGAAAAAAAGCAATTAAGGTTATTTGGACAGCTTGCCCAGAGCAGCATATTTCTAGCCTTTATCATCAACAGAAGGAATAGCTGCATGTAATAGATGTGGTTTTGTGTAAAGCTATCAGTATTGTGCTGCAAAAAATACAGGTCATGTTTAAGCAGGCTGTTGTAAAGTTTAACACTGAATGTGTAATCGTAGTCTAATAAGTAGGTGGGTTGTTGATTACAATAATGAAGTACTTGTTTAAAAAACAAAAAGCAGCAGAGCACAAGACCAGTAAAAACTAGCTTTATCACTGCTGGTGCTATGAGCTGAAGGCTGAGATATTTTGACTTTAAGAAAACAGTGTCAGAGTTGCAAGGGTCTTGCAGATATCAGAAAAGACAGAGTAGGAAAAAAAAAACCTCACAATGTTCTGAGATCTCAGAGGTTTGCCCCGGTGTTATGAAAAAACAAAGCAGTGTTTCCCAAGCATCCCACCACCAGAGTTAATGTCGCTGGCTGATGATAGTGATGTTGATGTTAAGGAATGCCCATACAAGGCGTCTCTAGGATTAATTTGCAGATGAAATTATGGAAATTAAGTTCTTGGATATTGCTGAGAAAAGCAGTTGAAGGGCTTTGGAAAAGGAGTTGCTGATGGAGGTAGAATAACATATCATATAATGTAGAATGATCTGGGACACTGGAAACAGAGCTCCCTCAGCTTACTTGGCATCAACTAATTCCCAAGCATAGCTGGCCTGCCCATGAGCCTCTAGATTTCTCCCCAAGTTAAAGGACTTGCTCTGCTACTGTCCTGCAGTTCTGAAACTCTTCTGAGTCTTTCTATAAATTACAGTAAGTTTTTTCAGCAAAATAATGACTATTTGGGCACATGAGGATCTGGCCTCATCTCCCACTAACACAGCACTTTGCTGTAATGAGAGTCAAAGCAAACAACATCATCTAACACTAGCACAATTACAGGACTTGGGATTTTTGTTCTTGGCTTTTTTTGGATGAGTTTAACATGCCCTATCCTTTTTTCCTTGGCAGTCAGAGTAGATTTTCCTGCCTCTTTCCCACTAGTCAGATGGTATTGGAGTCCCAAAGTGTGCAGGCTCATGTTGGGTTAAATAGTTACCTCCATTTCAGATTTTGTGCAGGCCAGATTTAAATTCGACAGTGTTTGTTTAGGATTCTGTGCTCAGCACTTTGTATTAGACAAGAAGAAGCCCTGCATTTAAATTATTCACTCTTTAGGACTGATGAAAATTGTCAATCACCTTCTAGCTTATTTAAATTATCCTGAAGGTTGCTTACAGGTAGAAAAATTCACATCCAGTTGTATTTATAGGTAGTTTGGTTTATTTTGTCACTGAGTGATCCTGTTCTTCTTGCCTTCTGATGTATTTTTGCATTGCCCTGCAGATGGTGGGCCGAAATCAGTTTTGGGGTATTAAAACAGTAAATACCATTCTCTTCAAATTGGCCGGATTGACAATAAAACAAGTAGCATGGAAGTGTACAAGTCATATTCCATGACATTAAAAAACAATAGCTGGCATGTCCTGCCTAAAGCAGGAGAAATACCACCGTTATTTCATTGGTGCTAATAGCAAAGTCAGTATTATAATTACTCCTGATATTTACTTTGTCCAGACATAAGGAGAAGAAATGGTGTTAATTATGAAGTGGCAACAGGGCTGAAGTGGGGGTCGGGGGGACACCTACTTTTCCCATCCCACAATGTAAAAATGCTTCCAACCCATGTCAGGATAACAGCCAGAGCCTCCCAGTGTTTGATTAGAATAAAGTTGGCAGGACCTTTCCAGGACCAGCCTTTTCAAGAGCTACCCCCAGCTGCAAGGCTTGAGGCTGCTTGAAGTGGGAGAGGGGAAGGAGAGCGACTGCCTGTGGCAGCTTCCAGAGGCTGACATGGGGATAGGGATGGTGGGGGCCAAGGCTGCACAGGATCCCCAGTCAGCATCTCAAAGGTGCTCATAGTTTGAGGAGCAACATGGAAATGTGTAGGCTGACAGTTGAAATGTCTCCCTGTGCACCAGTCAGCACTGCCCCTGAAGGAAAATCAGGCTGTGGGTGCTGGAGGCTGGCAGGTGCCATGTTTGTTGGCTTAGGGCTCAGCAGAGCAGGGAGGGCTGGCTGCCATGGATGTGGCTTCATTAGAAAACTTCCATCCTGCTCTGCCTTTTGTGAGAACAGTTTGGTGAGCATTTCCCCCTCCAAAGAGAAGCCCCCCTGGGCATGGCAAGCAAACGGGGAGAGGTTTAGGCTCTTGTGCTTGTTCTGAGTTTGCTGCCACTTCAGCCAAAGAGACCATCCCAGAGAACTGGCTGGTAGGCCAAAAGTCATGTTCATTTGTTACCGTTACATATTTACCCTTCTGCAGGTGAAAGAAGAGAAAAAAACTACCTTTATGGCATGTCCTATTCCTGAAACTGGATGGACAAAAGCCAGTTAGTAGTCTCCAAACAGTGACAGCCTTTAACAAAAAGATGCTTGGAAGAAGAGTGATGGTTGATGTATCACCACTGAGAAGTGATTTATTGAGCCAACAATTTGAAGTTCTTTAGGTGAGACCATGTAAGTGAAACTGCCACATCCCATGCCCCTCAGTGGGACAGTAGCTACATACAGCTTCATGCTGAAGTGCTTTTACTGAGCTGATGTTTACCTTGGTCTGTCATGGCAATATGAAGTTCTGTGAGAACTTCTTTATGGACTTTAGTGGGGGAAAAAAAAAATCATGAAGAGGTAGAAATAGTAGCCTCTGACCAGACCTGCATGCACATACTTCCAGCACGACAGTATAGAGAATACTTTTATTTCTTCATACATAGTAGAAGCTTTCCCTAGTGCTACTGAGCAAGGGACTGAAATTGCAGGCTATGTATTTTTCTACATCCTGCAGGACTCTGTACATTTTTCTTTCTTGTGAATCTGGATCATTTTGTTTTGAAATACTGTTTTCTGCTTGACTCAGCAGTTTTCTGTTTGGTAAATCTGAGGGATGGGGGAGGGGACATCTTTTAATTTGGCAAAAATTTAATGAGGTATGCATTTCTCTCAGCACTTAGTGAGAATAAAATCTTATTTGTAAAAACCTCTCAGAAGTTTGTCCAACTGAGAGCTGTTGGATTTATGTGGACTTTTTACTCATTTGTTGTCTTAAAAAAAAAAAGACCTAATAGTTAGGTATACCATGTAGATGTGTGATACGCCCTAGAGGACTATGAAGCCAGTGAACAGTTATCTATAGATAATGTCAAGTGTCTTATCCATGATACAAAGCAATCCTATTTTTTAATGCTTTCAGAAATTCACATGTAAGGGAGCTCTGCAAAATCAAAGCATCCACATTAAAAATAACTTGCCAAGCACTTTGTTCACATCTTTTTTTTTCTTGCTTTATAATAAATAGTTAGGAATAATTATTTTATACATATATTTATGACATTTCTAAATTAAGAAGGATTATACATATGTAACTTGAATGTAAGATTGTGCTTTCCTTGTCAAGGTTCAGTCCTGAAATATTTTTTGATAATTTTGAAGCTTATGAGATAAAAATGAGGAAAGAAATTTGGAATTGCATCTTTAAAACTAAATGTAGTGTGATGTCTTAGGGGGAATAGCTGACTAATGAAAGTCAATGATAGCACGTCAAATAATCATTTATTATAGCTACAGGTGGCCAGCTGTCAGAGAGGTCCACACTGAATTACTTAACCATTTCGGAAGATCTTTACTTTTGTTGTTGTTTTACTCCATTTGAGCTGAGAGGATCACGCTGTTATTTTCATCACCAAAACCTGTACATACGTGTAAGTTTGAAGAGTGCCTCAGAAACGTAAAAGGAATAAATCCATGCAGTTTGCCAAGAACCTGAAACAGTGTTTTCAAGTGGTATGCCCTCATATCTGATAATCCGCCTGTCTTTTGCAAATAGGGAGATATCAATATGACAGGCAATTCTTTTTAAAGGACTTGGGAAAGAGAATAAATTCCTGTCTCTTGTCCAGCTGCTTTTTGCAGGAATCAGATACTTGTGAAGATGCCTATATTGTTTAAAATCAATTTATGATTTGTGTGTGCATTGGAGCAGGCTGCCCAAACCAAACAAATGGGTAAGCTATTAGGTGAGGCACTTTATCAACTATGGGTAATGAACAATAGTTAAATCTCATTACCTACTGTGATACCTCCATATCTAGGCCTTGGTACTTATATCAATTACCTTATTTTTACGACCTCTTTTTCTAACACAGACTTATGTTCTCACACTTCTAACCTTTTATGCAGTGCAGCAATGCTAACACTGACTCTCAATAGTCAAAGGATGGTATCTATCATCTGGATTTGCAAATAAAAGTACCATGTTTTAGGAATCTGATTTACCATGTCCTTAAATTATGTCTACCTGCTTACTTCTCTGCCAAGGTATCAGTTTGTTACCTACATTGGCCTTTGCATAAACATGTGTATTGAGGCAAGGTTTAGAAAAAACAGGTCTTTGAGGAAGCAATGCATACCATTTAAAGTGTAAGATGGAAGCTGAGAAGTGCTGCATGGTCTCCCATAAGGCCTGAAAATACAGTTGTGTCTTGGGGGGAATGTATCTGTATGTTGGCAAACTTTCTGTGTTACTACTGGTGTGTCAGGATGATGGGCTGTGTAGCTAAAATGGTCCTAATGCTTGCTGATTTGGGGTCCTTGCAGCAGTCCACTGAGGTCATTTCAGTAAGAGATAGTGCTTTATCCCCCATTAGCCCTGATTCATTGCTGAATATATAGATGCAAGTTTCTTCCCATCCCTGAATTATTCAGCTTCTTCATCACTGCAAGGTAAAAACTCGTCTTTTCATTTTTAAGATGGTCCAAAACCAAATCTTTAGTTTCAGTGACATGTGGTCAAACTATAGACCTGGATCAGAGTGAACAAACAACTTTTGTATGTCCCTGATTGTCTTGCAGTTCAGTTTTTCTAGGAAATAGCAGTGGGATGCTTGGTCTGCCTGAGGACTGAGAAACTACATGTACCTGCTACAAGCTAAAAGGTCATTGTGAAAAGTTACCTGTGCAAAGATATTGCAGCTGCCTGTGTGCAACCCAGCTCCAGGAGCATTAGCATGGAGTGGTATCAGCTGCACTAGTCTGGTGACAGCATCGTTATTCACTATTAAGGTAGCTGGGGTGTGCTGGCAGGGCTCTGCAGCTCATGCTGAGCTCTGCTGTGGTAGCTGTGTGGTTACTGGTACCTGAGTTAGTGTAGGTGTGTCCACAGAGGGCTTCAGTCACACTTTTGGGGTATTGTTGAATTGCTTAGACACTTGTGAAGGTGTGTGTCCCTCTGCATCTGTGTGTGACCAATTTGCTGTAGATAAATTACGGGTGTACCAAAAACGAAGGCTACCAGTATCTCAGGATACAGTCAAACTCTTCTGAATTTGTCTCAGAGGTATGTTCACCGTCTCTGTTCAGGGGTTTATTAACAGCCATTAGAGATGTTTATGGCACCTTGATTCTCCACCATTGCACACAGGAGTAAGTGATATTTTAACTCACTGAAGCATTAAGTTGTGTTGAACATCACCACTGGCAAGAATGTTAATCTGCAACTCGGTTGTGGTGTAATGATTCTCACTTTATACTCTAGTTGTTGCTTCTCAGCTGACTTGAAAATGATACAGTAATACCATGTTATTAACTACTAATACAGTAATTCAGGAAGTGCACAGCTAAAAAAATCAATTCTTACTTCAAAATGGTATTTCACAATGCATCTAGGAACAATTTACTCCCACTGACCCATAAGATTTTAACTTTTTTGCTCGAACTCCCCAGTTTTCTCCTTGTAAGTGAATATTTTTGAAAATTACAAATATATATCTCTTGTAAAGCAATAAAAAACCTGTGGTGATAGATGTGGCTTTTGTCAGAAATGTACATAGTGTTATGGATGCATTCAAAGAGACTTGAAATGTTTTGGCTTCTACAATACCAATGTAGTAATAAAACATGAAACAACTAAATAATTGTCTCCCTATTTTTGTTTGCCTGAAGTATTTATATTTCCACACTGGGAGCAAAAATATATGTAACTGAAGAGTAGCATAGTGTAAAGTATATAAAAGCATCTTTTCCCTTCAGAAAAATTGGCCTGTTTACAATTTTGCATATCCTTGGATATTTTGGAAGTTCATCAAAGGATTTGTTATCTGCTTGAGGGTATTAACTAGGGCAAGTTCAGACTATATTTTAATGTTATTTTTTGCAGACCACTGGGTTTTCAATGAATTTCTCCTTTCTTTCTCACTCCCCAAAAAAGCATGCTACTTCAGGATATTTTAGGAAAAAAAAAAATCAGATGGCCCAAGGTATAATCTTTTTTTTCTCTTTTTCTCCCTCAAGACACAAATTAAAACGCTTGTTTCACAGTGCTACTCTCACGTCCCCTGTGAACTGCATCTTGAGTCTTTATGTTGGCTTCTGTGTTCCACCACAGCCTTTGCTCTGTAAGTGGGCCAGCCCTCCCCAGGCTAGACTGTAGCAATGCACCTGTTTTGCTCCTTTATGATTTTGTCTGGGATAGAGTTAGTCTTCTTCACAGTAGCTAGTATGGGGATATGTTTTGGTTTTGTGCTGGAAACAGTGCTGATAATTACAGGATATTTTGCTTATTGCTGAGCAGAGCTTACACAGAGTCAAGGCCTTTTCTGCTCCTTACACCATCTGACCAGTGATTAGGCTGGAGGTGCACAAAAAGTTGTGAGGGGACATAGCTAGGATGGCTGACCCTAACTGAACAAAGGGATATGCCATACCATATGACATTATGCTCAGCATATAAATCTGGAGGGAAGAAGGAAGCAAGGGACATTCAGAGTGATGCTGTTTGTTTTCCCAAGCAGCTGTTACATGTGATGGAGCCCTGCTGTCCTGGAGATAGAGGAACACCTGCCCGCCGAGGGGAAGCAGGGAATGCATTCCTTGTTTTGCTTTTCTTGAATGCTCAGCTTTTGCTTTACCTGTTAAACCATCTTTATCTCAACTCAACCTGAGTTTTCTCACTTCTGTTATCTTTCTACTTTCTTCCCCATCCCACTGGTGAGGAATGAGTGAGCAGCTGATTAGTGCTTAGTTGCCAGCTGGGGCTAAACCAGGACAGCTCCCATCTAGCCTTTACATTCAGGGCTACAGAGCAAGGCTGATAAAGGCAAATGTGCATGTAAAATAGATGAACCACCACATGAAGTGTGATGGGGTGATTTCTCTGGGAATGCTCTCCTATGCTTGGAAAAAAACAAAAAAATATTGCCCAGTCAAACTTAGTGTTGTTGATGACTGTGACTGCAGAGCAGTGGCAAGGTCTTTTCTACCAAAAGGCATAACTTTTCACTTTCTTGCTATATTTAATTTTAACTTCCCATTCCATCACATGGAATAATCAATGGGACAGCTTGACTCAGTATGAAGTGGGCAAATGTTTTAAAATGTTCAGGGCTGAAGTAGTTCAGAATGCTATTCTATATTTTGCTTTCTATATCTTGAAAAATTCTTAAGTAGGCATAGTAGGGTTTTTTCTCATTTAATAGGAAGGATAAACTACTCAGAACTTAGCTTCTCAGAACAGTGATTGGAAGTCACATGAGATAAGGTCAATGCGTGTCTTTTTTTTAAGTATAAAATATTTAAATCAAAAGCTCGGGAAAAATGAGCAGATTTCAAAGGATCTGGAAAACATGGAACAATATTTTTGTTTTTCGCAAAAATGTTACATAATCGAAGGACAAAGTTTATTGACTTGAGGTAGAACTGTACAGATTTGCAATAGTTATTTAAAATACCTATACCAGACTGCCCACAATAGACAGACTTACCTGTTTCAGATTTTACTATGTATGTTTCATATGGTGTTTGTTCTGATGACTTCTGTTCCAATTAACATGTTTTCTTTGTTTAATCAATAATGTATTACTCTAGAGTTCTATTTAGCAAGACACAGGACATAAGCTGTGGTTTGTTGAATGATCCTTGTGAACTCAGACCTTTCCCAGTAGTATCAGCCAGGTTATTTGGTTTACTTTCAGCTACGTACATCTTTGAGGTTTTTTTCTTTTGTTGACTAAGAACTGCATTTATTCAACATCTCCCATCTCTGTTTTATTTATAGTTTGATCTTCATGTTTGGGCTGTGAGAGGCTGTCCTGAGGTTTATGAAATGTAATTTGACAACAACAACAGGAAAATACAACTCAGTAATCCAAAGCATACTATTGTGAAGTTAAACAAAACCTTGAAATACCCCAGTAGTACTGTCAGAAAGCAGTTAAATGGCTTGGCACTCCAAATGCGGGTGTTACCGTAATGCTGTCATTGCTCTGCAGCAATGGTGGGTTATGAGCTTACTAGTAACCAATGTGGGATCAAAAACATGCAGGTGTGAAGTTCACAGAGTTGTTGGAAACTGATAATTGAAATCAAACATCTTTAACTTTAGAATGTCTTCCTAATACCCATCCTGTAGCTGTTTAAAATTGAATCAAAAAGAATAGTGTTTTTTGTCACTGAGACTGTTATAACTGAGGCTTTGACCTACAATTTTCAAAAGGAATAAGGATCAAAATTCACCTAACTTTCACAAACATGTCTGTGATGCCTGAAAATCACTTGCAAAACTTTCTGTTCTATGGGATATTTTGCTGGCTTTATAACTTGCTAGTGCAACTGTGTAGTTCTGCTGAGAGACAATTTACAGAGGCATAGTCCTTAGGCTCAAAAAGCTTCCCAAGTTTTTTCTTTTGGTTTATGATACTTAACCAATGCAAATAGAGGCTAGAGGATAGATAGGACAGAGGTAGGGACAGAACTCACTTTAAATGAAGTTAACAATGTTTTGTGGCATCATGAATACTAAATAATCATTGTTACTAATGACCTCATAAATCAGATTGCGGAAAAAGTGAGTAAGAGCCCTCTGGACATCAAGAATGCAATCTTGTAAACTAAGGAGAGAAACATCCTTGGATTTTATCTCAAGTCCTCTTTCACTCAAAAGATATCACATTTATAACACATTAGAGGATCTTTTAAAATCTTTGTGTTGGTTTTGCCCTTGAAGTGGAAGGTAGAAAGACCTTTATTTAGGTATTATTAACATTTTACAGGGAATTGATCTTTTCCATTTGATATTGCAGGCTTTCATTCAGGGAAAATTTGTATTGAAGTATCCTGATAGATATTTTCTTTCCCTCTTGCCTTTTCAGAAACACAATGAAGGTTTTGGAGCCAAATGTAATGAAAAGTAAGAATACTTCAAGATATTGTTGTGTTTTCCTGATGGAGGGATGCTTTGGATGCACAAAAGGGACCCAGGGTAAACTTTCAAGCTCTGGGTACCTTCATAAATTGTAGCAGTCTGTCTGGAACCATCCTTTTTACAGCTTTGAACAAGCTGCAGTCTTCACGGTGCTAAGTGGTGTGGCCTTCTCCATACATCATTACTTGTAGCAGCATCAGTGGGGGGTAGCTTCTAAATCGTCTCCCAAAGTTCCTGAGAAAGGGAAGAGGTTTTTTTTTTCCCCCTTTAGCCTAAGGCTTTGACACTATCTTTACACCACTTGAGCTTGCTTGATTATTATCTAGTGGTTTTGTATCAGTCTGATAAAGAGCTTCTGTAGCAGTTATTTGGAAGAGTCATTCATTAATAGAGCTGTATTTTCAGATATGTTTGGATCCCCTGCAGTAAACACAAAATATCTTTGTTTATGGCAGAATTTGCTGCCCTTAGTATTTCAGCTGCTTTTTCACTTTTGGTCCAAACTCAGAATAAACAAAGATCAAAACTATAATGCTTGATGATGGGATGTAGGGGGACTAGATTGCTTTGTGGATAGGGAAAAGAAATACTTGTACTTAGAATTTCTAAGCATACCATAACTGTATGATATAATTCTGCATCACCATTTCCCATGCAGTAGCTTGCCTCAAGGCATAGAGTTCCTATCCTGGTTTGTCATAAATTAATGGAGTCTGACCTCAACAGACCATTGCATTTCATATTTTCTTTCACTGAATGCTCACAGAGGAAATATCTATATGTCAGTTAAGGAGAAAAAAACTTCCTTTCCCCTTCTTCCCACTTTCATCGTGAAAATATGGCAGTTGGATCTGAAACAGCAGTGTGGGTGCAGTTGCAGTTTGGCAATGGGAAAATGTTCTTCAGATTAATTTCAAGTGATTTTTGTTATATTCTCTCACCATTAAGGCCAAGAATAAGTGCACATCCCTGTTCTTGCTGATTTGTTAATGGCACAGGATCGTGCTCACACAAGGTGACAATGCTTTTGTGCAGAGTAGGAGGTAGTGCTGCCCCCTGGCACAGTTACCCATAGTGGGCAACAGGGAGCCAGTTCTGTGCCAAGTCAGCTCCCATCTGACAGATCATGTTCAAGTCTGTATGGATGTGAACAGATTGCTTCCAGGGTCAGCTCTGGGGTGGAAGTGTTATAGTCCCTGTCTTGCAGTGTAAAGCCTGGGGAAATAAACTTGCCTGGGAACCAAGCTGGCTCCATATGCATCCATGGCAGTAGCTGTAGTTGTCTATGCTGTAGTTGTTTTCAGAAGTCAGTATAGGCATAATGGAGATAGCAGTGGTCCTGAGCAGCCTGTGTTCATCTCAGTTGCCTGGTTGGATCTAGCCTTGCTCCTCAATAGGCACCATGCTTCCTAGCTTTGCTGTTTCTTGATGCATTTTTCATTTGTGGGATGACTTGTGCAGCAGGTAAATGGAACATCTCAGTTCCTATGCAAAACCAAGATGGATCCCTTAGTAGTTGTTAACTCAGATGCAACATAGTTGTTGTTTTGTTTTTTTGACAGAGGTACCCTATTTCATACATGGGAGTCTTGCTAAAAAGTCCAATCAGAACATATAAGACTTCAGGCAGGGAAACACTAGTGTGAGGGAGCAGGGCTGAAAACTGAATCAGTACTATTAACATGGAAAACCAAAGCATCAGATGAATGGTTTTAGCAGACTGGTAAAGAATAAGTATGGGAATTTAAGAACTTCTGGAAAGTAACAGGCAGTTAAGACAATTTTTTTTTTTTTTTTGTGACTATCTTATGCTTTCGGACCTGGAAACTTACTTGGTTAACAGCCCAGAGGAATATTGATAGGCCCAGAAGGGAAACTCTGCCTGTCTTAACTGTGACAAAATCTTTGAAAGGAGACACAAGAATAATATCAGCATTTTCAGGAAGGAGAACAATACTCTAGAGTCCTGAAAATGTTTCAGAGAAGCTTCCCAATGGGGATTTATGGGGAGTTTAAAAGGCCATATGAATTCACATAAGGGACCTAGGTCGTTTTTTCTCCTTTCTGTAAGGTAGGGAGTTACCTGTGTGAAGCTGTTCTCCCAGTAAGCCAACAAATTGCTTTAGGAGGCAAATAATTAGTGTGAGGGGAGAGAGCAGCATCCAGCAACGGGGCTCAGTTCCCAGGAGAAGCAAGCACTTCCTCCAAAGAACAGAAGACTTCTTTTAGGGACAGGCTGCAGATACATGGCTGTTGGCATTTTGGGCTCATGTATAGCTGTCAGATAATGCAAGATCTGATTGCATAGATAAAGCTTGCAATTAGTCTTAAAATGTCCTATGAACAATCATTACCTTTTGAAGTAATCCTCCTCGGTCGGGGCACAAGCAGAGAGCTCAGAAAGCATGGCTAAGGCGGTACTTGCTAGTTCTTTGGAGGAAGGAGAGAGACATTTGCTTTTGTAATAGGTAATGGAAGTAAAGTATGTTATTGCAGGAAATGGAGATCCTGGAATGCTAATGTTGACAAGCTTGGAGGCTTCTTTTAGATGAATCCCATGTGGAAAGGCAACTGATCCTGATACTGGTACCACATCCAGGAATTCAGGATTTGGAATCAGTCATATATTTCATATGGAAATTGAAAGCCATTGTTCTGTTCACTTTCACATTCTATAATGTTTAAACCCATCTTTGCATGACAGCAAAGTCAAAATGTGTGTCACCAATGGCTAAAATATGTATTTTTATGTCTTATGGGATCTATGATATCACAAATGACTGCCTGATACCTTATAGCCTTACAAATACTGCTAATAAAGTTTTTACTGGGCAATGAAACCATTTTTTCAAGGTTTGTGTAGAGAAAGCAGTGAGGGAATGGCATTTTCAGCAGATGTAAACAATTTTTACATAAGTCTGTGTACTTTATAAGACATGAACATCTGACTTTAAAATTCCTATTGCAGACTTGTAGTTTTTGATCAAGGGATGTATATTGGTTACTTGCAATAATGCATTACCTCCCAGCTGTCAGCAAGGACATAAACCTCAGCACAGAACATAAATCTAATACTGGGGGAGTGACCCTTCTTCTGCCTTTACCTTTTCTTTATTCATTTCCATTTCTTCAAGAAATGCTTTAGTGTGTTTGGTTAAAATGGATTTAACTGATTTTATTTTTTTCTTAATTGATTTTAGTTTTTTTGTTTTTTTCAATTTCTATTATGAATTCAAATACATAGTGGCATCTACAGGCTCTTAAGAGAATCAAATTGAGGCACACCATAATTGATGAACCTGTAAATAAAGAGTTCTACTTTCACCACTGTTTCAGACAATGAATATCCTTTGGGAAGGAAAAAGAATGGAGTTTACCTTCCGTTGTGCTGGGTTGTCTGAGGAATAGTGATGGAAGAATGTGTTTGAAATCTTTTCGTGTAAAAATAAATTGTGCAAAGTTTTGGTGCGAGACTGTTCAAGGAAAGGAGAAATGAGAACTACATTCATGTGCACTGACATGCACTTTCTTTTTCTTATATAGAATTCGATTTTGTTATGAATATTTTTATCCTCTAATAATACTTCAACTTTGTGAAAGAAGCTAATGTATGTAAAATTTGTTAACAGTTGAGTACTTTTTCAAAGATTGTTTGAGCTAGAAGTCAAAGTAATTAACAGCTGTTTCTCAGCAATACTATTGCTGGCTGTGCAGCCACACATAACTATGTGAAGTCTTTCAATTGTGCATTTCTTCCCCACATTCCAGGAAAAATAGTAAATTATGCAAGGCTTTTATTGCTCAGACTTCATTTCAGCTTTTGCAAACTCAAGGCTTAAAGTGCGTGCGATTTGGCATGCCAAATTTTTCCTGTACATTGCCAAATACATTTTCCTGGAATTTTGCAAATGGATTTTTTTTTTTTGAGATAACCGGAAGAGCCAAACAGCAAATTTCTTCACCTGGTAGCAGTGCCTGTGGAAGTATCAGTTCACCCATGTGTATGTAGTAAGCTAAGATCGGTTTGAAGTATATGGTATGTCTAGCATCCAGAGTAGCAGGTTTTCTATTTCTCCGCAAAAATTCTGATATCTAATGCATATCCTTCTCTACTGCTGTCTTATCTACTGTCAATTTATACCTCTGAGTGGCGGAAAGTAGCCTTTAGCAATGGTTAGGACAAGAATCATTCTTTCCTCTTAAATTTGGCATACTTGTGTGTCTTGCTTTTTGTGTCTACCTTCTGGACTTTTTCCCATTTGTATTGAAACGTACACTGTTGTTTAATCGTTCCTGCTTACAAACACTTTTTTATTTTACTTTTTTCTAAAGTCATGACTACTTCAGTTAATGATACCACTTCTCCAGAGAAGATGGAGGGGAGGTGAAACAGAAAAACAAACAAACAAAACCTACTAAACAACAACAAAAAGAGAAATTTATCTTCTGAAGGAGTTTTTCTGTGACAGACAGTTCCTTGTATTACGTGGATATTCTGAAAGTGCAAAGCAACACAAATTCAGCAATTTCCAGAGAAGCAGTCCAAGTATAGCAGTCAGGAGAAAAACTTTAAAGCACATGGACAAAACCCAAACCACCATGACAGTTCTGACTTTACAGAAGCATGAAGCAGAACTAAATGCAGGTAGATTTACTGAAAAACCTTTCAAAGGTAGTGTGGTACATGTGTGAAAGAAAACTGACCCAAAATTTAAGATATAAAAAGCTCTGATTTTTTTAATATTTGGGGTTTTTTTTCCCTTTAGTTGGTAACAAATTTTTACCTGGTTTGTTCTGCCTCCCCTGCCAGTTTTAAATTTGCCCATGCCCTGCCTTTCCACTACCAACCAACAACTCTTTCCTCTCTGCAACAAAATGGGAAAAGGATGAGGAGAACACTTGAAACCAGGGCATTTATCTGAAAACGCCAAAACATGTAACAGTGATTTCTACTGAGAAAAGCTTGTAAACCTAGGAGCTCAAACCCCAGAGACTTGGAAACAATAAGGGAAATGAAAGGACTTTGAATTTTAGAAATATCTTCTTTAACTACCATAGCAATTTGAGGTATAGATACTCTCACAGTTTAGCAGAAAGCATCTCTTTCATCAGCAGTATCCTTTCTGTAGCTGTAATGAGCACCAGTGTTCAAGGAAAGGTGCACAAATGCTCACCTTGGCAGAGGCTGAGCACCTGGGGAGGACACTGTAAGAAACTCTGCCAGTTACTTTAGCTAGGAAAGTACAAGGGTTGGAAATTGGGGTGGTGTCTCTGAGTAGGTTTTAGGGATCTGGAAGCTGTGGGAGTTCTCTATGCTGGGAATGAAAATGGTGCCATGTCCTGTGCTGACAACATGTTGCTTTTCCCTGTGGCCACACAGTCAGTCCCAGGCTTCTCTGAAGTGACCAAGAGGACCCAAGTTTGCATGACACTCTGTGGGCTGCCTCTTCACTACCCCTTTTCCCTTCTACCCTTGAATGTTTCGTTTAATTGGTTTCTGCTTGGATTTTGCTTTAAAAGTTTGGCTGGCTACGGGAAATTATTTGCTAAATCTAAATACAAGATAAAATTGGTGTGTTCATCATTTATGTGGTGTTTCTTGCTGTGACAACCAGTTTTTCAAAATTAAGAGACACAGTGATCATATTTTTTCACTATTTGATACTTTTCTATTCAGCACAATAGAAACATTTGTATTAAGGTCATAGTTTGAAGAATTTTTTTACAACAGATGACAATGAGTAGTTTGATAACTAATGGTGAAAAATTTCCTGAAAATCAAAGAAAGTGATACAGCTATTACTTTAAAATAAATTCATAATTATAATTGCATGTTAATTTTTAATTTAGTCTTCAGCATCTAAGCCAGAGAGAAGTTCCGGTGCCTTGCTTTTGTACAGTCATTGACTCTAGTTAAGGGACTGTTTTGGAACTGATGTGCAATAGTAAAGTTAATTGACCTGAAAAGGTGTTTGCAGTAATTTTAATAGTAACATTGAAAAAATTAATCATAGTTTTAAACCAGCTTCTCCCAATTTGGGAAAATGTCCAAGTTGTGAAAATGATAGTGGTGAATATCAGAACACAACGATTTGAGTCATCAAGCACAGGAGGGGCGTCTTGCTGTACACAGGCCTTTGAGTGCAGGATTTTTAAAGGTCTGTAAATGCTGATGAGGTTGGAGGACAGGCTGGGGTAGTCTGAGGAAGTGTAACCCTGCAACTGAAGCCTCCTTTTAAAGTGTTGACCACTAGCCACCTAACAAAATAAAAAACCTTAAAACTATTGTCTTTGACTGTCAAAATTCAGTGTATTGATTTGGAGCAAGGGTAAGCTGCAGACTTAAAAGTCAGCACGGACCAGGTTGAACTCAGTGCTTTACAGGCAGCCAAGAGCAAAAAGAATACAAGAGTGAGTGTGGCAGGCAGTTGTGTGCTGCCTTCTGCTGAAGGCGAGACCAATGGGAACCATTCTGACAGGGGCTTGTAGTGCCAGAGCTTCATTGATTAAAAGGCCAGGTGTTGTGAGTGTGGGGACTGGTGGCCTAAAGAGAAAAGAAGAAAATCCAGTGGGGTGAGCATGCTTGAAGGGAAGGGAGGAGGGAGGCAGAGGGCTTTATGTCACATTTGAAAACAAGAATTTTATTACTTTGGAAGATGTGTCCAACAAGTCAAGTCGGGACAGTGAAATACTGTCCCTATTAAGTCAAAAAGGTGTTCTACGGGTGACTTAGGGGCTTAAATTTCTGGGGAAGGAATTAAAAGCAAATGCTGAGTGCCAATGTATTAAGTGCTGATTAAAAGCAGTTCATTTGAAAATGATGGAACAGAGAGCAGAAATGTTGTTCTTTGGCAGTGGAGGAAGAAGACAGGTTTGTGAAGGTGTTTGCATAATGGCATGTTTGCTAACCACATTCTTGCTAATTTTTATGCCATTACAGAAAATACTGTGGTATCCGTATCAGAGTAAGACCAATGCAAAGAACATTAGCTGCCAAAGCTAGCTGCCTTGCGCTTATTCTCATGGGAATTTTGAATAGGCAATATATTCAGAAGCATCTGGCAACAAGAAACACCCTAACAAACAGAATTCACAAGCACCATTTATGATTTATAGCTAATTCTTTTTTCTTTTTTTTTTTTTTCCCCTTAACTGCCAAGTATAGACAGTATCTTCCTTTCCCCTTTCATCTTTGCAAGCTGACCACTTCCATTACTTTCTTTTTCTGCTGAGGCTGGTAAACTGGTTTGATGCATTCGGCAGTCAAAAGTGCAGTTCGTGTGCATTTGTGTTGGCTGAGTAAGCAAAATGAAAGAGCCCGACTGTGAAAGTGAAAAGGTGATTTACGCCAGTGTCATAGTGCTGTGCAGTAATAAAACACTGGGATTGTTGGACACACATTATATTGTACAATTATATAATTATAAACAATATAATTGGAGGCAGTTGAGCTTGAATGCAGCAGGCTGTTATTTAGCAATCATCTCTTTCAAGCCTCATTAAACGCAGATTTATACACAAAATAAAAGCTTTGCTCTGTAAAGGCTAAATATGTAGTGGCATTTATTCCCCAAAATGTAATACATAGATCTAAAGCTGTCAAGATCTATAATGGATTTAGTCAGTGGTTGTAAATGAAGTTGTTCAGTGGGTATGACAATACCAAGCCCTTTGCCTTTCTTTAAGGGATTATTTCTGTTACTTTTGTATGTCCATTTTGGAAGGCTAAAGAGTCCACATATACAGCTGTGATGTTGGATTTTGAAACCTGATAACCAGGGACACGACAGATGGTCAAATTGTTTGGAAAGGTAACAACGATATCTTAGAAGTCATCAATATTTTGGGCCTATGTTAACACTTTACTTTTTAATTCTGAAATGATGAATGATCTTGTGAGGAAGAAAATTAAGAAACTGAAATATTTTGTTGCTGCTACCCCATGTCATTTATCTTTTTAGTGGGTTTTTTTACATATTTATTAATTGAAACAAAATAAGTTTTTATTAAAAAAAAAACATAGGGAGAAGAATCTTATAAGCTAAGAGGAAAAAACACAGAAGACCTTCCTACAGTGCAGAGATCTACAACTCATATCTACAAATCATGAGTACAGTGTGACTCAAACTTTTAATAGCTGACAGAACTTTGGAATGTAAACATGTATTTAAATGGGTGTATATATATAAACTGGTGGTGCTTAGGCTTTTTTGAGGATCTGGAACTCCCACTGACTTGAACAACAATATAAACAACTGAGAACCACTCTTGAAGGAGAGCCTGCAGGCCTTATATCCGAGTCTGGCTCTGTGAGAGTACAGATCAGCATTACAAAGTACCTGACCCACATGTGCTAGTGATGCTTCTGTACTTGTTTTCAATCCATATATGCATTTTTAAATGCTCCGTTTTAATGCTCTTCCTGACATGTTATTAGCTCCAGCTTCACTTTGTAATTCTGTACAGTGTGTTTAATTTTCATTCCTACTTTAAGTGATTTGTGAGAGCCTGGATGCAAGGCTTCAGGGAGTTTTGGCACAGACTCTGATGACACAAATGGTCTGGCATGATACAGGTGCTGCATCACTGTTTCCAGCGTATGGTACCTGACCTTAGCAGTTTGTGGCCGTCAGCCATTTAAGAAGCTACTGCATTTTGTATCGCTAGCTTTCATTTTGCTATGTCAGAAATATGTCTGCACAATAATTGCACTTTACTCGGGTACACTTATGACACTGGAAATGTTAATTAATGTAGTATGAGTTATTATAGTAAAATCTTTTGAATGCTTGTAAAGTATGGTGGTGTTGATGCTATTAGCAACTGTATCTTAGATTGAACCTTTGGTAACTGTGATGCAGAGCTGCGTTTCAGAACTGTTTTCCTTCCCCTACTTCTGCCTTGTTTGCTTATTTATCCAAATGTGTTAACTTGCAATGATTCTCAGAATCATGTTAGCGAATTAACAAGGTTCTGCTTCTTGTAACACCCTTCTAAAACACTGCAGTCTTTTCAAAGTTTAGAGATAAAGCCATTCCCAAATGCAAACCGTGAAATACAAATGTTGCTTGGTAAGGCTGCTTTTGTGAGATTTTTACTTAAACAAAACCACCAAAAAACCTGATTTCTTATTAACATAGGGACAGATGCTCTGGCAGGCTCCATTGTAAAATGATCTTACAACATCACCACGATTTAGTAGCGGGTTTTCCCTTTATGCAAATGTAAAATCCTACACAACAAAGCAGCAATGGAGATCACATAGTTAAGTTAAACAGTTCCAAGTTTAAATCTTCAGTGATGAACTACTGCTACCTGATTATTTGTGGGAGTGCCTCAAGAAAATAGTTTGGTTATGTGATTTCATTTCTTTGTGGACATATATTTATATTTTGAAAAAGCCAGCTCATTTTTGTGTTCTACAGGATAAGTGGAAACTGCTTAAACAATCTAACTAGCTAATGTCTTAGGTTTAGACAGTTGCTTTGGTTGCTGGGTTTGGTTTTTTTATCTTTTTCAGACCATAGATAATGAACCTTAGCTGGAAATAGCCTTGGTAAAGCTTGTATTACTCATGTTCATACTGTGTCTTTTGAATGCCTAAGCAGAGCATAACTCAGATCTCCAACCTTTCCACTTTTCAATTATATTAAACTCAATTTTAAAAGAAAATGCTGAGTTATGTTAACATTGCCTTTCTTGTTTCTGTCTAAAGTCCTCTGCTTTCAGTTAAATTCCCAGTAGTCTCCTGGTGTGCTGGATAAAAGAAGTAATCCTTATCTAGTACTTTACAGCACTTCATGGCTAGGAAAGAGAACAAAGTGAAAGTTTATCTTGGGTAGTCACTACAGTAGAGTGTGCTGGCCTGTATGATGCTCAAAAAATTAAAGATTCATGTTAGCAACTCAAGGCACCCGGTCCCTTGGAAACCACAGACAAAGGGGGATCTCTGCCACAGGAATCCCACAGGGTCTTTGGCTTGCATGACTTCTGGTCTGCCCTTTCTGTGAGATGGAGCAGTTTATCCTCCAGGTTATGTAGTTTTGCTCTTCTTAGCCCATCATTGCTAGCTTATTAGGAAGCTCTGCACAGGGGCAGAGCAGTGGTTGAACAAGCCTGTGTCTTTAGAGGCTTTAGAGTGTAGTATCTGAACTGTTGTTGTTTCTCATACTTGAAACAGGATATTAATGTCTTGTCTCAGATATCATGGAACAGTAACTTGAAGTTGAGAGTCTTTAAAATATTAATTGAGGAAATATAAACACTTATACTGTAAACGTAAAACAACTTTGAGGAAAACAGAATAACACAGAATGCTGAGTAGATCATATTACTCACTGAGCATATTACTCTTTTTGGAAGCTTTAATTCTTTTAAGAAATTGGATACTGGTTTCTGTGACTTGCACATTTTTCTAATTGTATTCTTATCAGCTTTTGTGTAGTACATTTCCTACTTTTAAGCTCTAGTCCAAAGATAAAATGTTCCCTATTGTAAGCAGCTGTACTGCAGACAAACAGTACTCAGCACATCTAACAGGACTCATTCAGGGACTTTTTCCCTCATTAGTATTGCATAACTGTGTGCTGTGCACTGGAAGGTGGTGGTCTTTTGAAAGAAAGAAGCAAAGAACAGATTGAGTCATGAACTCCATCTTGATCTACAAAGGAAATGTTGCTTCAGTTCTGTATATGAGGAAACAAAGTTTGAAAATATAAGAAGAAAAATATTAAATTTACTGTGTGAATTTTCAGGGTAATTCTTTATCTAGATGAGCCTATGTATCAATGGTTGAATAGGTGCTAATATGCTTCTGTTACCCTGAGGCTGATTCATAAACCTTTCTCTAATCAAAAATACAAATAGAGAAAGGCACTATAGATTAAAAACACAGTGAGAAATATTTCTAAAGACATTAGAGATCTTAAAGAATTTTAAAAGATTTTTTTCCTTCAGTTTTTAGCAAATAGGTGTTAAAGATGTCATAGATTGCCCATGTTTATCCTGCCACTCACCTTTTAAAATGCTTTGGGATCCTCATAGGAAAAGGCTGTGAAAGCCCTTCTCAGCTTTGGCTATTACTAGGGCAGAATTTGCTCAGATACCTGGATGACCCACTGAAGTCCACAGGACTTGTGCAACTTCAGGAAAAAGCAGAGAGATGCCCTCCTGAGAACAGGAGGAGACTAAAGGAGCTGCTCTCATTTCCTACTTCTAATAATTAGAAAGACCAAGGTCTGACTGCTTTCAAGGGCCTAATGCAAATATTATTTCAGAAGTATTCAAGCCACAGAACTAAGGAAATGTTAAAGTATAGCTCACAAATACAAGGGAGAAATCAGCTTTGGATTGTTTGTTTGAAAACAGTGGATGCATTTATGCTGAGCTGCCGAGCATTGTCCATCTGGCATCAATCTCATCTGTTTTAATGATTGAAATGTTCCCTAGGAAAACTGCTGTAAAAGCAAACAAGTGATGCAAATGAGCAGAAAGGGCTAACTGTGCAACTCTTCTCTCCTATGAAGGTGTAAGTGTATGATAAGGCAACTTGCCTGAAGGCAGTGTCTGAAACTTGATGGTCTTTAACTGGCCCATTAGAAATCTTCTTTTGCCCCAGTCTTTTATTCAGTTCTGCATCTCTTTCCTCTTTATATCATGCAAGCATGCTGTGACAGCACTGTTCCTGAGGAAATTTCCTGATGCATTATAAAACCAGATTCTTGTTTTTATCCTTGCAGCATATAACACAGTGTTAGCTCTCACTTTCTTATTTGCACTTGGCTATATGTCAACACGGCTCACCACAAAACAAACAAAATAATCCCCTGGAAATAATCCCCTCTCTCAACTCCCCCAAATAACTGTAACTGTCTCTTTTTTTCTCTCTCTCTTCTTTTATATCCTAAAATATTGATGCCTATAATCCCTGCCCAAGGCAAGAAAAGGGGGCCTGCAGGATATCTTTTGCAATCCAGGTGTTGCTATAGCTTCCTATCAAGTTAATGGAAGTTCTGCCACTCAATTGAGTGGAAATGGGATTGAGCCTTTGCTTACTAACCTCATTCTGATGCAGTGGAGTTCTCTATACCTGTATGACCAGAGGAAAAATAGGAAGGCCAATGTTGATATAGATTGCATTAAAAAAATCAATGTCAGGTGTCATAGGTTAAATGTTCCCAACTTGGATATCTTTTTCAAGCTTACCCTGAAACCAGATCTATTGCACTGCTTAAGTGGCATCAATGAAACAATTTAAGGCGGTAATTGTGGAATTCTTTTTTACGCTTCACTTTGGAGGCAGTTAATAGAGCACGCTACAATTCTGTATACCAAAATATGTAGATTATATATTGTATCATGTCAAACTCAGATAACAAAAAATCGTGTTATATTGCTGCCATGCTAGTGGAATTGAAACTTCAGCTCTTTTCAAGAACAATATTAGCATTAGGAATATGTTTTACGTTTGTTAGTGAAGGTTGGACACCTCTGACTTTGGCTTACTTTCTAGTGAATGCAGGCTGCTGGAGAGTCTTGTTTGCCTTGCTTTATAGCTCAAGAAATTTCAGCAAAACTGTTCTAAATCTTAGTTAGGTTGTGTGAACATAAGAAAACCCAATACTTGACAGCTATAATTTTCAGAGAGCTGATTTTATAAAAATGCAATTAATATAATGGTACCATTAGCAGAAAACAGCTCCCTCATCTCCCTGACAGTCATTATTTCTTTCCATTCCCCTTTTTTTCCATTCTCTTCTTCTGGCTTTATTCTGAGAGAGAAATAATATGTAGAAAGGAACAAAGATTAAAAGTGGAAGTAAAGCAATAATGGCATAAAGGAATAATTGCTTTCTTGTCTTTGCAGATCCGTTGAAAGGGCACCATAAGAATTTGTGTGTACACATATTTTACAATCGGTAACCTTCAGGGTTTATTATAAATCTTCCCAATATACTTCTTAGAACCAAATGCTGAACCTCAGTGAACAGTCTGGGTAAAGATTAAAACAAGATAGGCTAAAGACAGGGAAATAAAAGTTATCACTAAGTATTTGAGTTGTGACAGAAAGCAAAAAGGTATGGGGATGCTAAGCTCTTCATGGTGACAAAGAGATTTGGTTCTCCCCCACTAAAATCTGTGGCTTGTTAGTCTGTTCTAAAGAGGGCGAGACTTCCTCATGGGTGAAAATGTATTGCTTCATATTCAACAGGTCAAGTTTTCTTTGGATTAAGGCAGAATTGTGGCTCACGGACATCTGATGTGACAGGTAAGTTGATTTTGACACATCTTATTACATTACTGCCACATGACAAATATTGTTTTTTATTATGCTTAGTGTAAGAGGAAACCGTAGACATGTTATCTTATTTTGCATTTACAGTGGTGGAAGTGAAATGAAAATTTACCTCCTTTCCCCCTCTCCCAAATGACACTTCAAAAACAAGATTTAAATTATTACTAATGAGCGTTTTATTCAGAAAAAAACATACAGCAGGAAATAAATTATTTTAAAAAGTAACTTCAATATATTTATTTCTTGAAATAATGTGGTAAGATATTTTAGTGTGAGAAAGGATATTTAGGCTTATGGGAAGACAGCTCAGAAAATCTGATATAACCGATGCATAGTCCACATGCTCATAGAGTAAGAAAAAACCATTTGGATATAGTAATAGTCAATGATGCTAAATTACTTTGTGTCACTCTTTCTCTTTTCTCTTCAGCTATTTAATGGGCAGTGTTGTAAAGAAGGTATCCAAGCATGTTGCTAGTACCTAGAGGCTAAAGTAAGGGTAGAGTTTTATGTTGTGCTGTTTGCTGAATTTTATTATTCATGACAGTTGTGTAATACTTAGGGTGTAGATCTACAGACCTGTTTGGTCTTACACTCATGAAACAGTGGTGTGACCAGGCAGGACTTTTGCTTACTCTGGAGTATGTGGGGCTGCTCCAGTACCAGAGAAACAGTAGAGGAAAAATGTGAAATGATTTGATCTAAGCTTGAATGGGGCTCTAGAAACCCTTTGTCGCAGGGACATCCACTGTGGAAATGATCACTGAAAAGGTTGTGGTAGTCAGAAGCAGGTAGAAAATTAGGGGTGTTCTGCACTGCTTGTGTTCAAGCAGGTGCATTATGGAGAAGTGTATTTAATTGGACAGTTTATCTGACAAAGAAAGTTGAACTGTAACTTGCAGTAGAATTTGAAGTATGGAAAAAAGAAACAACAAATAGCTGTTAGTTTGTCATCTCTGAAATCCAGTTTAGGAGACTGCTTAATAATGTAATTTTTTCAAGTCACAGGGTAGCTTTTTCTGAAGTAATCTAGACAAGATATATATTCCTGGTAGGATTTTGATTCCTATTTACAATACATGTTGTTGCCTCCATTCAGTTTTTTTATGGTTAAGATTTAAAAATGAAGGTAACAAAAAGTGTCAGTGCTTTCTCTACTAGTCTGAGCATTATGATAAATTTCCAGAACTTTACTGATACTTCAGAATTTTCTTTTTATGAAGCCGTGTAGGAGAGAGTTTAACTCCTTTCAGTCTGTTTTACTTCCATCACTTCTTTGCAAGGTATCAGATGTGTTTGGGGTTTTTAACTTTCATTTTTCATTCATTTTCCTATAGAACATCAAAGGAAAACTGGTAGCACTGGCTCAACAATGGCATGATGAAGCAAGTTTAATAACAGAGAATTGAAATCATAGACTATTTTTAGCACTGGGACAGTTTGCCATCCAGACCTACGTGTCACACATGGATAGCGTAGCTTCTAAAACATCAGTATGTTGTGATTTACAGTTCAGAAATTCATCCCTTCCTAGATAAATGAGCTTTAGTTTAACTTTGTGTGTGATACCTTGCAATAGATATTATACAGCCAGGCACTTAATGTGGTTTGAGCATGAATTCCTCAAACGAGAGGTGAATTCGTCTTGCAGGAGTGCGTAAGAGAAATTAGTGTTGCTTGTGTGTGTTGTGTGATTGGTAGCAACTGGATCAAATGGTTATATTTTTCCATTGCTGCATTGCCTTTTCTTATGGATTGGATAAATCAATTCTTGCTTGCTTCTGGGAAGCAGAAAAAGGAAAAATACTGTTGTAGAGATATGTGAGCCTTTCCTTCCTTGCAGAAAGGGAAGGATTTATCTCAGCAGAGGACACTCCATGAGCTTGTCTTTTCAGAAAAGGTTTTCTTTTTGTGTGTCATGTGTCAGTCTGCTTTGTATCAGAAAAGATCGAGGCATTTTATAGATAGAACTTTCCTTAAAAGAGGCTGCATTTACAGAGTCAATTTTTCCTCCACTGTCAGGAGCAGGTGTCCAGTTGTTTGGTAGGTCTGATCCTGAGGAAATGGAATACAAATTGTGCCGCAGGCTGAAACTCGAAACACAGGGGTGACAGAATAAGTCTGTGACACACAAAATGCAGTCAAACCATGGAATACACTTAAAATGTTCTAGGACATAAATAATAAAGGAAATTCCAGCAAGTAGGAATTATGGAGCTGAGAGGGAAATGGAGTGACTAAAAGTGAGAGCTCAGTGGCAAAGGTTATAGTGGAGGAGCTACAATGAGTAGCTGATGGGGATGGGAAAGTGAAGTAATACAATTTAAAATGTCCTTTGTTATCCTTGGCCTGGTGCATTGGGTTTCTCTTGTTCCCAGTGCTCCATTACCTGTTGTGATTGTAACTCCCCACTTGATTCACTCTGCTGTACTTACTGGCTGCATGGCTTGGACAGAGGGGATGAACAGAGACATAGAGGCCAGGTTCAGACAAGTCCTCAAAAGGTGGCAGAAGAGAATCTTTATCAGCTGAAGACAATTCTGAAAAGTTGCTTACCTGTTAGGAACAATGCTGATAACCAGTGTGTTTAGAAAATGAAGGAGCACAATCCCTGTGTAGTTCAAAAGTACAGGAGAGGTACTGAGTAAGGTAAATTGTGCAGTGAAAATGCACTATATGTATAAGAAGTCAGAGCAAACTCACCTTTAAAAATTAGTCATCACAAGATGAACTTCATCTTTAAGCATTGTCATTAGAAAGAGACGTTTCTATAAAACATACCCTGCTGAACCTTGATGACTTTTTCCTTATTTTTCTGTTTTTAACACAGTGACTTTAAAATGTTTATGTGTTAACCAGAATAATGAACACATGAAGGGATTCAGACATGTCTAGGTTTTATTCTTAATGATACTTTAAAGGTTTTTTCTATATTGCTTTTCTTTAAAATTGATTATTAGAATTATTTATTATAGTAATGTCAGTATTTATGGTTCAGCAACCATACATTGAGAACTATTCCTCACAGAGATGAACTGGGATTTGAGGAAAACTAACCTTTTAGTTGCGATAGAGCTCTTGAAATGGGGCTATTTCTGTTCTGACAGTGTTGTTTCTGTTAGGGGGCCACTGCAATGTGCAGAGGCTCAGAAAGATGTCAGTAAAAATAACAAGCTGTCAGTTTGTGTGGTAAATACTGACAAATGGAGTCTGTTTTATTAAACTGTTCTATATGTGGGTTGTTTGGGGTTTTTTTAGTTAATGTTATTCTGCTTGATGTCTCATTATTTTCTCCTTTGATTTCATGGCAGTCTACCAATTTATGTTAATGGATTTTTCTTTATGCAATCTTATAAGATGATAATTTGACGATGGTAACTTAGTTCAGATAAATGTTTCCATAAGTTGATATCTCCTTTCATTTAATATAGGCACACTTAAAAATTGGAGAGCATTTACTTTTATCAAATGGTACTGACAATCCAGTGCAGTCCTTTGAGAATTATGTGTAAAATTTTCAGGCTATAAGACTGGATATCTACTCAGAGTTCATGACAATAATATAACTATTTGTGTCTAAAAAAAAATCCACCAAAACCAGACCAAAAAAAACCAAACGAAACAAACAGAAACCAACAGTGAGGACTTGGCCAGTTTAAGCAAATGACCTTATTCTCTATTTCAAAGCCCCTCCAAAGCTAGATTTGACACTAGTATACTCACTCCTGCAAATATCAAGGTACATAGGTCTTAAACAGTATTGTGTTACACACTAGACTGTGTGCTTTAAAAAATGTGGGTGGGTGGGGGGTGGAAATGGTTGCTGAATTACTCAGGTGACTTTAGTGTCCTTTAGGGAACTACATGAGAAAGTGTATTGTGTGGTGAATGTTGATCAACTCTTGGATGTTACTGGTGAATTCTCTCCCCACGAATGATCCACACAGTGTTGGCTGGGCTGCAATGGGAGGAAACCCACCACTGGATGTTGGCTAAGGTTAGGAACCATAGTGTCAGCTGTCAGTCTGTTTATTCAGTGGAATTGAAAAACAGTGTTTCTGAAATAAGACCTCACCCATAGGTGGATTGTTCTTGTGCTGTAGCATTAGAAAAGAGGGAGGGAAGAGAGAAGAAAGAGAGAAAAGTGACTTTTGCTTGATGAGGTTCATGTGTGAAACTTTTCCTTTGTGTGCTTTCTTAGCAGTATCTGACTCTGTGGAGCAACACACAGAGCTAGCTGATCATCAGCCAGGAGGAAATCCTTGCTATACTTCCTATTTTGTGGCATCAAATATTCAGTTTGGAACAAGGCTTGGATTGGATTTTACTAAACAAGTGGAGTAGTCTGTATCTTCTATAATGAGGGCACCTATTGCACTTCAGTCTCTCCTCATGTTGGCCAGGAGGACATATGTGGCTGAGCCTTTGTTCTGATACACTTTTCCACATGTCCCTGCACTTAGATCTACACATGTGGCAATGCTTCTACACTTGTGGCAATGCTGAATTAGTAAGAGATCCTCTATGAAAGTTTGGTGTCTGCTCTAGCAGTTCTCTTGGAGTGGATGGACCAGAAGAGAGTGGTAAAGCTTGTTATTTTAAAGGAAAGAAAACAACTGTATTTCCTAATAAGTTAATCACAATGTGAGAGAAATCCTTCTGGAGAGTGGAGATTAACATACTTAACCTCTCCTCAGTCCCCACTATTCTGCCTTGCTACTGTGGTTATTCTGAAAGTCCTTTGAGTTTGGCTGGTGAGTTGCTCACTGATGCCATGGCCCAGCAAATCACCAGGCTCACATTCTTGAGATCCTAATGAGGTTTAAGCATATGCTGAAGTGCTTTTTTATGAACATTCACATAAGTGAGCAAAAATTGTAACAGGGCCTTAACTTTTATCATAAAACTTAATTTTGTGTTAAACACTCTGTGTCTGAAAATTGAATAAATTTTAAAAGCCCTAGCTTTCACTTACCCATATATGTCACATGTATACCTCGTAGATTAAGCTTGGAAGTAAGACTGCTAATAACTCTGGGGAAATGTCATTTAACAACTTTCAAGTTGCTACCAGCACTAGATCATTATCCTTTTTGTGCTCTGCTGTTACTTCATGGTAGGGAAAAAACATCACGTGCTATGAAGTTTTGGTTTAACTTGGGAAATCATATGCAAACGGTTTGTTGTCTGTAACTGCATTGAAATTTCCTTTCTTCAGTAGGCAAGGAGAGGCAGCAACTGTGAGTGTGTATGTGTTTGAAAGCATGTAGTGTCACAGTGTGGTAGATCTGGCATGTGACAGGGGGGTCTTTCCCAGGGCAGATGTTCTTGTGGATAAAGCTTTCCTCAACCTGCTGCTTCCCTTTGATGGCAGCTCTCTCTTGCTAACCTCAGAGGAAGGGATGAGGGGACTGCAGACTAAAGTCCTCCTGAGCTTGTGGCATTTATATTGTGAGACAGTTGAGATCGAGTTCATTTTGCTAAGCTGCTCACCCATAATGGATCTGTCACAGCAGCTTGACAACATATTTGTATCCATTTTGGACAGCCTTTATTGCTTAGTGCTCTCCCTGTAAGAGTTCTCAGCAGACATCGAATAGTGACACCTCCTCTCTTCCCTCAAAGTACCTTTATCCTTTTCATAGACTTAATAAGCAGTTGTCTGTTCCAGCCATGCTTTACCTTTGAATTGGTATTAAGCAGCTGATAGCACCTCTTAATTTGACCCAAATTTTCAGCTGGCATCAAGATGGCACAGCCAAATAACAGAGGGCATTTTGTGTAAGAAACTCTGTTCTGGTTTTTTGTTTGTTTGTTTTCTGGAATTAAAAATCTGTTCAAGTTTCTGGTTTATTGCTAATTTACAAACATCTACTAATTTGTTTCTGATGTAAAGACATGGTGGGGTGGAAGGAGAATAATGGTATCTCACAAACTGAAAAATCCAATCATTCTGCCAACTATGTCTGGGAAACTAGGTTAGATTTCAGAGACTGGAGCTGGTGTTAAACCAGGAAATAAATGACTGCTTTTTCATGTTCAACCACTAATGCTGAAAGAAGGTAAGTGTGTTTAATTCCAAGTTGAGATTAAAAATTAGCTGTCTTTTATTTTGGTGTAGGCTTAGTTCACTCTGAATTATAATTTAAGTCTTAGTGGAGCAGGAGGATGTTCTGCCCTCTCACTTTCTCTTCTGCCAACATGAGAATTTTTCCAGTTCAAATCATGGAATAAATGTGCGGGAAGACATCAATTTCTAACTGAGATACAGGCTTTACCAATGTCTGGGGAGCCAAGTGAAAATGAAACCACTGACTCTCCTCTTTACTAATTCCTCTCCTGGGTCTCTCCTTTTTGGATTTCTTTTCCTTCTTTCTGCTCCTCCTCTTTCCTCCCCCGTCCCCTTCAGTGCCGCTTTTTCTTTAACAATAGTTATATAATGCTGCTTCTCCATCGGGATGTATCCTATATAGTACAGTTTATACATATATTAGTGGATCTGTGCAAATCCTTAGAGACTTCCTTCCAAGTTTAAGTTCAAAAGAGCAGTGGCTTCCCTGGAGAGTGAGAGCTCCCACAATGATGCCCCGGTTCTAGATTAGCTGTGCACTGTGCATGGAGTTGAGGTTTAATAGGACATCCCAGTATTCTTCTGCTTCATCACACACAGCCCCATCTCTAATAATATAGCATCTGAACTGTTCTTTTTGTGTTTTCTAAGGCAGATAGAAATAATAATATTGGTCAAAGGGTAATAATTTAAGGAGTATTTCTTCTAAAAACAGGAAAAAGTTCACTGAATTCTGCCATCAAAGTGTGGCAGCTGGCAGTTCATCATGAAGAGGTAGTGAAGCTCACTTCATTCTGTGAGTTGTATTTAGCAACGCTGTACTCTGGAGAATTTTGTTCTCACTGGTGAAACTTACTGCAAGAAATAAAAACTTCTGTGCTTGGTGCTTCTTTGTGGCATGTTTGTACCGTTCTCTCCCAGAGCTGTCTATCTGTGGCTTTCTACTTTGCACAGTATCGCTATACTTGCTGTTGATCTTCCATTACCTCCCCTTGCAAACGCATGTCGGAGAGAGGGAGATCGCTTGGCAAATCCACTGCTCTTCTGAGACCTTCCCAGCACTTCCAGTGTGTGTGTTAATTGTAAAAGTTGAAACAAAATACCTGGGACTGCACTGACCTCGTCATGTGTTACCCATACCATAAATCCTCTTAGAGATAAATTGGAAAATGCCTTTAGAAAAGATATAGCCTGGAGGTAACAATGCAGCAGGTGTTAAGCAGCAGCCCATTATTCATGTATCAGGAAGTTTTTGTGATAACTTTTTAAATATTTTTATTACTGTTTAAAGAGAGACTTGACCGAACACCATCTCCAGCTGCCAAAGGGCAGGATTGAGAGACGGGAGAAAACTTTCTGAAAAGGACCCACCATCAGCACAGCAGAAGTTTCCTCTAAAGCAAATCAGTTATAGGAGTTGCTTCCTCCTTGCTAGGCAGCGCTATTTACATTTTTTTTGTCTGAATGCTGAAGTAACTCTGAAGGGTCAAACACCTTCTGTGGGTGCAAGACATGGATGAAAACAGTACTGCTTCTATATCAGTGTCATTTAAAATCCATTTGTAGTTATGTTTACAAGACAAAACTGGCAACCCTGCGTTTAAGAAATGGTGTATCAGAGACTAAAGTTTGCAAATCATTTAAGCTAAAGATTATCAGGAGGTTTCAACTTTGCAGATGAGCAAGTGTCCAAAAATTCTGATTCCATTTTTAAAATGGAAGGTGGAGGAAAAAAAGGTATTTGTTTAGTGTTGCAGTAAATTCAGGTATTCAGCAAAAATTTCTGTAGCAAGCTTACAATTTTCTACATAAAGTAGCCAACCTGGGGTTTTGGACTTTTTTTTTTTCCTCTTTCTAAACAGCTTTTCATGACATTATGATCACTTGCAATTTGGGAGCAGAAATACTGCACAGAGAATGAAAAGCTTCAGCTGCTTTTGCTAAATGAAATAACTGTGCCTAAAAGGACTCTGCCTAGATGGCTTCCAGAGGACTGTAGCTAGCTCTATGCATGCTGCACTGGTGAAAGTCAAGTCTGGAGCCTGGGCAACATGTTGGCTTCCCGAGTAGTCAATGGCTGGAGAGATTTCAAATGCTTTATTGCCTTCAGAATGAAACCTTTCTGCACAGGATTGATTAATATTACTTTAACTCTTTGTGTGAAATAGCAGCAATGTTCCTGGAGAAGAGCCTGTTCCACAGGTGTGATTGTGCTATCACCTGTCAGCCGTGTGTCATGGCTGCTGGATTATAAGCAATTTGGGGCAGATAAAACATCTGCCATTGTGCTTTGTATTGTGTTTGGCACAATGAGGCCCCACTGCTACCCAGCTCTGCTGGGAGCGATCAGTCTGAGAGAATTATAACAGCTAGGAAAATTGTAAAATGCACAGACAAGACATTCAGATAAAAAGGGTACTGGATCAGTGTGGAACTGAAAAAGCTTTTCAGAGATTTCCTAGTTAAACATTTGCTACCATTCTGTGTTGTTTCATCCCAAACAAATTTGCTTTATCAAAAAAAAAAAAGTATTTTTCTTTTAGTGGAGAAAAACATGATTACGAAGTAAAATCAGATCTTGTTCAAGACAGATAATTTTTCCCCTCCCACTTTTCATATTGTTGAAGACATCATTATAGTTCAATATTATGCCATGGAAAAATCAACACAAAAGAAACATTCTTAAGCATTTTGTGATTTACAAAACACATTCTTTCAGATATTTTCTTTCTGAAGTAACTTATGTTATTCCTCATTTTATGAGTGGGGTCTCAGCCTAGAAGCCTTTGTTTTGTGAAGATGTGGTGGAAAATTGTTCAATTTATAGCAATTTTCCTTTTGAATCTTGAAATATTTAGGATCTTCATCAGTATATTAATGAGCTTCTTCCTTTCAAAAATGTTTCCTGTACTTATAAAACACGAATTCATAAACTTTTATTATTGTTGGGATTACTTTCTGTAAAAAAAACTCAAAACAATCCAAGGACAAGAACAGAACAACAGCATAAGAGTTAGTTTGTTGTCAGTTTGCAGTTATCAATCTCTTGAACTTGCAGTGTAGCATTCACTGATATCACACTGCAAAGCTGCAAGTCAGCTATTAGAAATATTTTCCAAATTTCCTTGCAAAATGTCTAGATTCTGACGTCTTGCCCAAATATAGCTCTCCAGATGACTGAGTGTTTGAATAAGAGCAAGGTCCTTTTAGCCCCTCCATAGTGTCACCTGTTGACTAACTTGAGTGGGACCCCCAGCAGCAGTTTGGAAGAACCTTATTTTTCCAGGGACTGGAAATGGAACAGTGTGGGGATTTGGATGAGGCTGAATGCATTGAAGAATTTGTTTCCTAGCAGAAAAAAAATGGGAGTCAAGCTCAATAAAACTGAGTGACTGACAGCAGTTATACAATTTCCTTGATAAAGTCTCTGACTTCTCTGGGCAAGGACAGTGCTGGAAGCACAGGTCAGGGCTAATTGCTTGTAGCATTCACCTCAGATTAATACAGTTAGGAATGGAGAAGACCTGCATAACTTTTTTTTTCTTCTTTATTTTTCTTAATTAAATGAATGAACACTTTCAAGACTACAAGCCATCAATACCAATGAACATCCATGTCTTTTGTTTTGAATTGAGCATCTGCAGGAGATCACTTGCAAAATCCCCACAGCTGGGAATGATCAGTGGCAGGGAACACAACATTTGCCTCTCTGAAGAAGGGATGTACTGCAGCCTAACTGTAGTTATATGTACACTGCCTTTTCCAGGAGAATTTCTCTTAGCTGGAGTTGTGTCCCACATATACTTCAAAGGCTGGAGATACTGCAGTTTGTGGCATGTTTCTTTTCCTTTGAAGGTTTTGAAATATCTGTGTAGCTGTTCTGAGAAAAAAGAATGTGACATTTAAATATATGCATGATTTCAGTATATTTCAAATATTTTTAAAGCCTGTATTTTGCACTCAATGTGGCTTTGTTTACTACAAAATTGTTAGCAGAGACTGAATCTGAGCATTTTGTTGTGAAGTGGTGGAAATCCTCCCTTTTCTGCCATCCAAAAGACTACATTGCTTTTAATTAGCTGTAGTGTCTTTTGTAAGTAGGATGAAATTGCCCAGCTGCGCAGGAGCTGTGGGCCAGCCATAGGTATTGGAAGCTGGAAGCATTGAGACCCTCTTTCCAACAAAAACATTCATAAGCCAATCTCATGTTGAGAGTGTTAAATAACAGTGAAATGCTTAGATATTTTTGCAGATCTGGACTGTAACCACATGTTTTATCTGGCCAAAATGTGCTGGTTTCTGGCTTTTAAATTAATTGTAGTAAGGCATTATTATTGAGAGTTTTCACATTTCCCAGTGCGACTGCATACTGTGATCTGAAGAGCAGTGCCATTCCTGTGTTTACCAAGAGCACCAGGTAGTGTTTTAGCTTGATTCTTCCCTGGCATTTGCTTCACAGATTAATTTGGGGCTTTTTCTAGAATTATTCATGGAAGATCAAATGGTGAAATCAATGGGGGCCCTTCTGCAAGCTGATAATCATTTACTGTGCATGAATTTTTTTCTGCTCAATTACATAGTCCTCCTAGACCTGCACTCAGAGCAAGACCGCATGGTCTCCCATGAAAACAGCTGATTTCATTGTAGGTTGTGGGTTGCACATTTAGCTTTTCAGTTTCTTTATGCCATCTAGAACTTCATTTGGAATCATGAGCTGGAAAAATATGTGGAGAGTGATGTAGCTTCTAAATTTAAATCCTGAAATAAGATTAAACAGTTAAATTTTGTTTCCTTTTATTATGAATGGTTGGTTCACCCCGTTAAAACAATCAAGTCACTTCTAAAACCCACATTCTTTCAGATGTGCAACCCCGTCATGACAGAAACAAGACAGATGCAAGGTTTCAGGGTATCTTGTAGGAAAAGTATCAAAGAGCCAATTTTTTAATGTGCTTCTTAATTCATAAAGCACATAATTGGTACTTTCATTTTTTAAGTATGTATTTATATGTGATCCTACAGTGAAAGCAGAACACAATATTCTGTTGATTTAATATAACTTCATGAGTATTACAAATAATATTATTTTTACTTCCCTTCTGCATATTTACCTATGCAGGAATAAATACTTGTTTACTTTAAATAAAGCTTCAAAATATTTTTATCAGGTTCTTTTTTTTTTTCTGTTTTACTTAGAAGACCATTGTGGTCCTAACAAAATGTGTAAAGATATGTTCTTACTCTATGGTTTGATCAGCAGAAATCAGATGCTCTCCATGCCAAAGACAAATCATTCTCCCATATTCTCACTATCAAACTGTTTAGTTCACTAGTCCTTCGTTGTCTTCAAGCCTTAATTTTTTTACTAGGTTCAGCAAGTTAAATGAGTACTTTAAGTGTGGATAACACAGAAGCGGCCAGCTTGGTTGATGAAATCAAATGTTTAAGGCAAGTGAGAACTAACCCTCGTTGCAAAAAGTTATCGGAGAACCTTATGTTACAGTGTGATTTTTCAGTAAAATAGCAGATGAAACTTCATATTCAAATAACATAAGTAATTAATATTTGGAAATAACCTACAGTATACAAATTGCATTGATGATCCTGAAATTAGGTATTCGCATTTGGACAGTAGGTCTTGGAGCAATGCTCTATAAATCTCCTTGAAAACAGCTCCTCAAACTCAGTAACAGTCAAAATAGGGCACTTTAAGCAAGAATAGTGAACAAAACACAAAATGTCATTGTGATGTTGCATATATACTTGCATAAAACCATGATGTGTTCACGTTATGAAATTGTCTTGCTGGTTTGGACTTTTCTCAAAAGTGGAAGAGGAAAAATAGAAAAGAATTAAAAAGCCAGCAATCAAGAGTAGGAGACAACTTCCATATATGAGTAGATGAAGTTCACTGACACATTTCAAATTTACAATAAACATGTCTTAGCAATAACCCATTGTTTTACCCAACCTTGAACAGCGTGAAAAAGAGCAACACAGATTATTTATTCTTTTTCTCATGGTGCAAGGAATCAGGGTATCAAGAACAATTTTTCAACCTGAAAACTTTCAAAAAAACTTAAAACTGTTAGAAATTCTTTTCCACAACCACGCTGTGAAATAACTTAATGAGTTCTTGGCAAAAAAACCTCCTGAAGTGCTATCAGTGCAAAGGTATAAACTTTGGCTTGGGAAGTCCCTTTGCTGTTGTGGAGATACTGCTGCTGTCCCCTTGCTCACTTACTCTTTCTTTAGGCATCAGCTGCTGATAACAGTAGTTGAAGGTGGAGTAGTGAATAGTGGACACTGCATCTGTCTGATTTATTTCCTACTAATGCTATACAAAACGCACATAAAAGTATTTTAAATAAAAATGTATTATAAGGGTTGTTTACAGTGCTTAGGTGCTTTATTTGGTAGATGAATGGAACCTTTTTTTTAAAAAATGTAACATCTGTATATATTTCAGGAAAGTATCTTAAAATCAGAAACATGCTGGAAGTGTATGTCCAGATAGAAGTTATTTGTTATCAGCTAGCAATATTTGTTATTCGCCTGCCAGTTTAAGTCCGAATTTTCTTCATTATGTGCTTCACTATCCTTGCTTTACCTTTTGAGCACACAGGGACCTAGAGTTCTGATGAACAGGGACAAATTGTAGGAGATACAGTGGGAACTCATTCACATTCAGGTTGTGCAGGCTGCTAGTGCTATTCTGCCTTTCTCTGAGAAACAACGCTTTACAAGAGTGATTTTTAATTGCATCTTTTACTTGGGTGCAGAGCAATCCCTGGAGGATGACTTTTCACTTCTTAAAATGGAAAACAGCAGCGCAAAAAAATCGTGTTCAAGGTAGAAGCAGCGGATATATGGAACTTGCTCACTGGCTTATCTTCTTGTTTATTTTGAACATAAGGAATACTACATCTGAGACAACTCTGTAAGAAAATAGATTTTTTTTTTTAAGGTAGTTTTCAGTATTAGAGAGTGAGATTTAAAAAAATTCTAATTCTATAAGGCAAATAATCATGATAATTCTTTCCTAACTTCAGAGTGAGGCAACTGAAGCTTTGTTCTATATTAGGAGCTCTTGGATAAAGCATTTGTATGTATAATAGAATTGTATTTTATTAGTAGTATAACTATAGTACGCTCATTATTAATAAAAAAACGGAATGCATGTGACAGGACTTAAAAAGAAAAGGCCTCCTAATTCACAGGAATTGTTTTTCATTATATGGTTTGCACATACCTGAAGATCTAGGAGCTACTACTAAAGCCCAATTGAGAAAAGCAAATTTATTGTCAATGAGCTTGAATTTACAATGCTTCCACTGAGAAATTTTTAAAGGTCTGTTAATCTCAAAATGGTTGGAAAAAAATAATTTAATTTGGGCATCTTCTGTCTTCAGCTGTTCTTTGCCAATAACTGACAAAGTATGTTGTATTAGACAAGGAGTAGCAAAGAGGCTCTTTGTTTTTCTGTACATCCAGACCCACCTTGGACTCTGTGGGGCACAGTGCTAGAAAGCCACATAAGGCATCACTGACTGTTTTCTTTGAAATAGGTTGCTACAAATGATGGGCATTCCCAGTGCACGACACACCTGGACATGAGAACAGCAAATACATGAAATGTATTATATGGCTCAACATTACACCAGGGTAATGTTGAGGTAGGTTTGGATTGATGGCTTTTAACAAAAGGTGATGTTACAGCTGCGAGACAGCAGATCATGGAGCTCTGTTATGGTTGCTGAGATCTGGTGAATTTTCTGGAGAGCCACCCAAAGTGCTTCTCTGACAACTGGGGTTTGCTTGCTTACACTCCTGTAGGGAATTCATGACCTCTCTTAACTTTCTTCCTTCTGCATAGTTGTCCTGGGTTTCGGCAAGGACAGGGTTAATATTAACAAGCTAGGAGAAGGCACAGCCAGGACAGCTGACCCGAACTAGCCAAGGGGATATTTGATACTACATGACTGTTGTGCCCAGTATATAACAAGAGGAACTGTCTGGGGGACAGGAGGGCTCATGGCTCAGGTAAATGGGTTGAGCATCATGTTTCGGGTGGTGAGAAATTGCACTATGCATCACTTGCTTTTTACATTCTTTTACTAGTATTGCTATTATTACTGGTTTTTCTCTCCTTGTATTGTCCTATTAAACTGTCCTTATCTCAGCTCACAAGGTATTACCTTTTTCTTCTGATTCTCCTCCCCATCCCGTTGGGGTTGGGGGGAGGACTGAGCAAGCGGCCACATGGTGCTTTGTTGCCAGCTGGGCCATGACAATAGTGCAGCAGAAGGAAAAATATTTCCCTAGGTATCTCTATATGGCTTTCTGGCCTCTGGGTGTTTATTTACTTGGGACATTGTTGGATGGTATTTGAGTTGGAAGCTGGAGGTGGCTCCAGCTTTTTGTGCTCATTTGCACTGGTAAAAACCCTAAATACATTTTGGTTTTGAGAGGGGAAAAAGGAAGAAAATACAGAATTTATGGTGGTGATTATTCTTCTCTGAGATTTCAGCTGGAAGATTATTTAGTAGTTTATGCCAAGAGGAATAGCTGCAGCAGAAGACAGAAAAAGCAAGTAGAACATTGATCAAATCAAAGCAGCCTGGAAGGTAGTGTTTTGTAAAAATTTCTCTGCTGAAGAAAATGTTCAAAATATTTCCCCATGGAATGTGTTGAGGGACAGAGAGAAAGGCTGTTGTTTGTTAATTATTTTTTTCCCTTTGGAAAACATTTTTGATGGGAAGCCAAAACACATTTTGAAGGAAAAATGCCCCAGCCAAGTTTTGTTAATGATGTGTGTGGACAGTAGTTCAAAGCTGTGTCTCTCTTTCTCTCTCTTTCTCTCTCTCTCTCCAGGCTTTTGATGCTTTCAATTTGATGCATTTAAGTCTGTTACCTAAAGCAGAAGCAGTGGAGGATACTGTATGTAATGTCCTTATAAAACTATGGTAACAAATATGTAAATGCTTACAACACTTTGAAGAATACCACCTTCTAAGTTTTACAGACAATAAATCCCTCCTAAATAGTTTTGCCAATACTCACATATTTTTCTAGCTGTCATATTTTAGATAGTCGTATTTTATGTCTAATAATGCTACAGCTTATATGGTGACATGAATTACTCATTTAGTGTTATGCATATTTATGTAGCATAGGATAAGCATGGACATCTGATGCTGACTATATTTCTCAATCCAAGATGGTTCCCCTTAGTCATGTTTACAAGGACTCCTACTTGCCAGTTATAAACTACCTGTTTCTGTCTGTTGTGTGGTATGAAGAGGATGAAAGCACAGGAGTGCCTGGCTCCTAGGGAATACTGCGATGCACGTTAATGATATTAAATAAGAGGATAAACATGCAGCTAATATTTTCTCAGTTTTGTCCTTTCATGTGTTACATGGATGAGATCAGCCTTTCCAGCTGAGGTAGAGCTACTTGGAAAGTCAGTCAGAAATGTTTTACCTGAGTAAGGAAGAAAGAAAGGCAGCAGAACTCTTTTCCTGTTGTGCAGAGTACTAACAGGGAAAACATAAGATGCCCTCGTGGAAAGACTTTGTGGTTGATGCTCAAATCAAAGTGGGATGAAAACTACATGGATGTAGCATGACAGTCTTGTTTTTTAAAAGCAGGGCTGTTCAGAAGTCTGTTGACCATACCAGTTTTAGAAAGGGGAGCAACAACAAAAACAAGGGGTCATTATCATTCTAATAAAGATTACATTTGAGGCATCACCTGTTATTTTAAGAAGAGAATAAATAAGCATATGGAAGTTTCATTTATTTAATAGTTTTAGTTCTCAAACTATCAGGTTCTATGGCTGAATTTCATAATTGCAAAAGACTGTTAAAATTGTTAAAATGTTTTAAATTTTTGCCAGATAGTATGATCTGCATTTATTGCAAATATTTCATTGTAATTAAAATAAAAGGCAGTTTTTAGAGGTGATATCAAAAGTACAAGTTCTGAAAGCTATTACTATTTTTTGCATTCGCTCAGTTAAAATTATATCTAACAGGAAATCCAATATGATTTAATGAAATTCCTCTGATATTTGAAACTGGAGATTGAATGCATCTTAAGCCTATAATTCCACTGTTTCACTGTGAACATCTAGTAAAGGATTTCTGTAAGCTCAGAAATAATACTAGTAGCCTTCTATAACTTCTTTCTGATTTCCTTATTGGAATATCTGTACATTTTCAAGAAGGATTTAATATTATGAAATCAACCCTCCCTCTATCCCCAAATTTAGTTAATCAGTCCTTTAGATGACTAATTAGATCTGCTCAATTTTCAATGAAGTGTAATATTTCATCCTAGTTCTTCATGCCTGTGTTACCCAGCTGGTATCTGTAAACTGAAAGAGGATGTTGCTACAGTGCATGGTTCCTAATAAAATTAAAATTAAATAATCGCCTCAATTATAGATTAAAAACTCAGGTTCAACAATTATCCAAAGAGCTCTACTTCACCAAAAACCTGCAGTCATATACCTACTCCTTTCCATTTCTGCCTGAATTTATAGCTTTCTCACACAGACATAATTTAGATTCAGCTTGAATTGCACCCTAAATTGTTTCCATTAACTTAACCTGTAGCAACCTGTGTCTATTCCTGGAATAAGATATCATTATTCTTGAACTGCATTACCCACAGTGTATGCTATCTTTTCTACACTGAACATTTTCAAGGAAAACCTTTTCAGTTCCTGTTAGGGCTTAGACATTTGAGTCAATTAAATGTGGAAGGAAGAGGACTGTGTCAGATGTATTAATTCCAGTTATGGTAATAGCCTTGGAAGAACATTCTTATTTATTCATACAATATACCAAGTTTTTTTAATGTCCAATCTAATGTTTATAATACAGAATTATATTTTGTAGATCAATGAGTAATTATGTTGGGTGGAAAAAGGCACAGCTGAAAGCTTTTCTTACGTCTGAGTCACTGTCTCCACAAGAATCCCAGTTTACTGGGCTGACATTTTTGGTGAAAAAGTTCAGGTTTTCAGCAACCTGGTTGAAATCCCATGGGAATTCCTTTCTCACAAGGCATTTCATTTTTCTTGTCAGACACCCATGCATATACGATCTCCCCTTTTAATGATCCAAGCTCATTTTGATTTACTGCCATTCTCTGGGAAGCCAGATTTCCAACAAAATAATGGAAATCCTTTCTGTATGCTTACTTATAAACACATCTTTTTAAAGGCTGTAACCCTGAAGACACTGTGGACAGAAGACTTAGGAGTTAAGGACTAATCTATGTACCAGAAGACGACAGAGTAAACAGCAAATTGGGCTCACAGATTATTCACATAATAACCACCTGAAACCAGAGAGTTCCTCCCTTCTACTAAAACATCTCAATTTTGGATTTCCTTTGTATTTTTTGAGTGATAGTGTTTTGAAAATGAATGATTGCTGGCACTGAACTTGTGGGTGCTGCTGAAGTATTAGGTATGTGCTGCTGACAATACGCCTAATGTGCAAGGTGTGTAATGGGTTTTGGGCCCTTCGAGAATAAAACCTTGCCTTGGACTTCTGTGGAAGTACAATGCTAGCGGTGCCACTACACTGAAAAACTCAGCTTATTGATCCACAGTGCATACATGAGTTCAGCATAGGACCAACAGGAAGGGGCTAGTGATAACTATCAAGGAGATAGTAGAGTTACTTGCAGTTTAAATACAGGCAGTGCTAGCAGTCCATCAGTGCTTCCATCTGCCCAAGTGACAGGCTGCATTATTCAAGGCAGAGAATCACTTGACTTGGGGCCAGAAGAAGGACTGCAGCTGTGACCCTGATCCTCTCTCTTCCCTAAAAGGATAATCTTAAAGAAGCTATAGAATTTTTTCCAAGTTGCTCTGAAATCTCAGGTCTGATCACATACCAAATTGTTCCTGCTTCCTGTTCCACTTCAGAGAAAGGTAGGGGAAGCACCACGTGGTATCAGGAGGTGTCAAGAGGCAGAGGCATGGCCTGGCACTGTAGAGTTGCTGCTGCAGGGTTGTTCCACCCACAAACTGCCCAGGAAAAGGAGGCTTTGGCCGTGGAGCCAACCACGAATATTTAAAAGCTGGTGGAGTTCACTGTTCTAACATAGAACCTGGCATTTCATTGTGCCATTTTTTGCAAAGGATGTGAAAACTCTTGTTACCCAGCATAATGTGACATCAGTAAAGACTTCTTAACTTTTCAAAGTTTCCATGCTTTCCTCCCCATGATTCCTTCAGGATACTGGAAGAGCAAAATTACCACAATCTGAGAGTGAGCAGGGAAACCTATTTGCCCTACCAGCAAAGAAACATACCAGCCTGAAATACCTGGATTTGGAATTCTCTCATCTTTGAAATGTATAGCTGCCATTTATGTTGTTCACACCATGAACATGGATAGACTTGCATTCAACACCTTTTCTTAAGCTGTTTGCCATATATATTGCTCAGTGAGGCTAATCAGTAGGAAATTCCTAGTTTGTAAGAAGGCAGAGAGCCAACAGGCCTCGTGTTTACTTCACTGGTTGGTTTGAAGCACGATGTAAAAGCAGAGATCCAGTTTCAATGCATTGCTCAGGTATGTCCTTATAACCTAATGACCACAAAAGTGATATCAAATTAATACTAAGCATGCACTTACGTACATTGCTAAATGAGACTAATTGACTAAATGATGTCTGGGGTGATCAGATCTATTGAAGTTGAATAACTTCTACTTCACTTTCCAGTGGCAAGTTTTTTGCTTTTCACTGAAAATTATTACCTTGCTTTATTAAGGCTTCTGTTGATTACACAGATGTTTATATTATTATTATTTATCCTCATTAAGGAGTAGAAAGGGTTATTTTGCATTTTACACAGTTTGCAGAGAAGAAAAATAATGGCTTTACTCTAAATGCAGGAAAAGATTCTCTTTTCCTGATACATTTGAAATGAAATCTTGTCTGGCATTTAGAGCCTATGAGAGACTGACTGGCTGAATATATCAGGTTATGGCCATAATCAAACAGAGTCCACTTTAATTTATCTGATTATTATACATTTTGTGGTACTCTAAAATTGTTTAGCCTCCCTGACATTTATTAAGAATAAACTTCTTTTTTATCTAGGGATGATTCTATAATGCAGAATTATTAATGGCTAGGCATAAGGAACTAATCAAGTTATAGGCAACATGGAGTGAGGGAATGAGCACAGAACCACAAGATAAGATTTCCGTTAATTTGATGCATGATCTTGGAAAAAATCACTGCTCACTGCAGTGTCTTGATTTTCCTTCAGTTAAAGAAGAAATATTAATACTTATTTCCATATTTTGCCAGAGTATTGGGAGAACTAGCTTACGCACATGTTTATGATTAAAATATTAGTGTTTAAAAAATGGCAATTTTTAAAAATCTAATATTTGTGTATATCTGTGCGTTTACCTGTACATGCAGACAATTAATAATGAAACTGGAGAACTGATTATACTATTTATATCTTTAATTGCCAATCCCTTCATTTGAAAGGAGCATTATCTATTATCTACTCCAATTGCTTGTATCACCCAAGTGAATTTATCCTCACAAAACCCGTGAAGTGAAGTAGAGATTAAGGCTGAAACAAACTATTATGATAATTTAGTCTGATTCCTGTGAAACAGAAGACAAGGAATTTTCTTCCAGTATTTTCTGTGCCAAGGCCTTATCATATTTCCTGTTTTATAATGGGAGAAATACAGCTCAAGTAAAATAAACTCTGACTTTTCATACCTTTAGATATACATGTAATTCAAATTAGAAAAAGTAAAATTTTCCTTGCTGTTAACTGCTCATGGACTTACTTGTGGAAAAAATTTCATGTGTATTGAAGTATCGATTGTTTTGTGTTTGGTTTTTTTTTTTGTTGTTTGCCTAAGGTGATAGTGTACAATGAGGCTAGGAGCAGAACTCTGTTCTTCTGGAGTCCTCATTTATTCCATGTAATTGCAAGGCTCTATGGGTGATAAATAACTTGGGCTCACCTGTGGTGTAAGCTTTTTTTAAATTAAAGGCTCCAGCTCTGATATAAACTTTATGTACTTGTGTAAAAACTCATTTGTTTTCATTCCATGAAGCACTATAAGTTTTTTGGCCAGCAGAGTTCTTTCTTGCAGCATGTGAAATTCTATTTGAGGAAAACACTGAGCCTTGAAAGAAAGACAAGGCCTCACTGATGTTGCATGCTCCTTATCAAGCAATTTTATGTTTTGAGTAATAAATATTCAAAATTGTGGAGTCATAGTATAATCTAAGGTAGAAGGGACCTCTGAAGGCCCTTTTCATCTGCCCAAAGAAGGCTAACTTCAAAGTTGTAAATAGTTTCAGAGTTAAATAATATTGCTTGAAGTTATCTATAAAATGTCTACAATTTCCATCTTCCTAACAGTTCATTGTGGTGGGCTTTCCTATCTGACATCATCTGAGTACTCTTAGGTTTTATTTTTCTCCTACTAAATCCAGAAGCGGTGTGATTGAGCTGAGTCAGTCCTTGTCCATCTGTCTGTCTTTTCCTGGACATCAAGCTTTCTTGATACGCTTGTGTTTTGGGAGATAAACGTTGGGCAGGTGACAAAAAAATAAGGAAATATTTTCCTTGTACTGCACTGAGCCCATTTGACTGATTTACAAATAATAACCTGCAATATTGTTTTACTATAGTGCAGTCAAAAGCAGAGTTTAGCATCCTGTGTTGAAATACTGGTCAATGCGTATACTTTATCCCTCAGGAAAAAAAAAGTACAGAAAAAAAAAACCCAACCAACAGATTTCAGGACTATCTTGGACCCTTTTTCTTTTTCTTTTTTATTTTCTGAGCTGTGTCAACCTACTGTGTATTCATGGGAAACACGTTTATCACTTCTGTAGGAACTCTGCAGGTTATACACATTCCCTTACCCGTGTTGCTTCCCCTTCTGCATTAAGTATTTTACACTTGTTTTGCACACACTCAAAATATAGATATGGTGATAATTACTGCATTTGGCATCCATTTCTTACCTCACAGTTTATCACTTGACCAAATTTGAGCTTGAAGCTTCTCTCACAGTCTCTCTAGCGCGTCACAGCTTTATTTAGACAATAGTTAAATTATCAAGTGTAGAAATGGCATAAGGCTGTCTCATTTTAGCAGACTCAGCCTGATAGCAAGGTGATGGGTCAGGAGACTGAGAAGAACATTCTGAATAGTAGTCACAGCAGCTTTCTGTAGGTTTACTCAGGTCTTCCCTTGGACTGAATTCTACTTAGAAGTGGGATATATTAGATGCATTCCTGGAGCACATCTTTTGGTTTATAGAATTACAGAATTATTTAGATTGGAAAAGACCCTTAAGATCATTGAGTTCAAATGTTAACCTAACACTACCCTATCCACCACTAAACCATATTTGTAAGTCTACATACCTTTCAAGTACTTCCAGGGATGGTGACACAACCACTTTCCTGGGCAGCTTGTTTCAATGCTTGACGACAATTTCAGTGAAGAAATTTTTCTAATATCTCACCCGAACCTCTTGTGGTGCAACAAGAGCCATTTCTTCTTGTTCCATCACTTGTTACTTAGGAGAAGAGACTGGCACCCACCTCACTACACACTCCTTTCAGGTAGTTGTAGAGAGTGATAAGGTCTTCCCTGAGCCTCCCTTTCCCAAGATTAAACAATACCATTTCCTTCAGACACTCTTTGTAAGACTTATTCTCTAGACCCTTCACCAGCTTCATTGCCCTTCTTTGAACACAAAGCCCAAAGTTTAGCTTCATCTGGTAAGAACCCAGTTCATTAGCTCTGAGATTTCTTTGTGATATGAACTGAAGTGCAAAGCGAGGACATCTGGGACATCTGCTTCAAAAGTGAGCTCCCCCTCCAGACTAAAACACTATTGTAGACAGATTCTTAGTATTTTAACAGATACATTTGCAAGGTCCTAAATACTTGCCTGTGAAGTAGTTTTAGGATTGGTCATGAGGTAAACTAAGGTGATGCATGGAAGGAGTAATTCCCTGAGGATAGGTTAGAATAAGTGACATCAGAAGTAGGCTGTTTGGGTTTACTGTTATGACAGGTCAAAACTACTGGAAACCTGAGCTTTTGCGCTAAGTAAAGCAGGTGAAGCAAATAATTCTTCATAGCCATTGTGTCAAAGTTTTAGTCAGAATTAAAATGAAAGGAAGCTGTGCTAGAAATGTGCAGTGAAACTGTGGTGTAGAAAACCTAGCTTTCGTACTTCTGCCAGATCAAGCCCACTACCACCACATGACACATTTTCTAAACTCAGTTAGATAAGCTCACAAAACATTGACAGGAGCTTTGTTCCAGCAGGCTTCATGCCTCATTGCATATCATCTATTCTGCTGCAGCTAGCATAAATACATCTACAGTGTATGATGGGTCTTGGTGAATTTCAGTGGAGTGCCACGGTGTGTCTGTGCCTGGTTTGGAACATGCTCCTACTGCTGAGTAAGCCAGCATGGCACAGAACCAGCCCTTAGGATTGTGGCATCATGACTGCAGGACATTCACATAAACCTACTTCAGTTCTTTGGTAATGCTATTTATTAAATATTCAGTTCTAATTACTCATAATAATGTTTGTTAAAGTAATTTTTAATGACACATGGGTGGGCTTTTCTTTCCAGTTATTCCTTCTGTGGTTTTTGCAAAATGGCTTTTTAATGACTTCTAAGACATGCAGCTATAGTCAGTATTAATAGTCAATACTCTCAGAAAACTAATTCTTTACTGGAACAGAGGACATGCTGCTTTCCTCAGGTGTAAAAATGCAAGTGAATACCTTGCTTTCAAAGCATAAAATGGTCTCCACTCTGAAATGAAAAAAAAAAAAAGCAGTAGATAGGCATAATAAACAACTGAATATTGAATAGTTTATAAAGTGAATAAAATTAAAATTCAAATGCATACAGTTTTTACTGAGCTGAGTTGTTTCTGAGGGTGTGGCTGTGGTCTGAATTGTCAGTGATAAAATATTGAGTGTGTGTATTAATCAGTCTGGACTGTTTTTCTTCCTTTCCCCCCACATAACGCTAACTAGCTTTACCTGGTTGCATAGTTATACAAAAACTTATTTTAGAATTACCTATTACTTGTGTTGAAATAAAAGGTTTAATATTTTCTGAGGGCTCTTACGACAATAATTCAGGTCCAGCTAGTTCAACGACATCTTTCATGGTAATGCTCCGACAAGTAACCTCCCTGAAGTCAATGCAGTAAGCTACTTCTTCAAAAATATTAATGTATCTGTTGGCTCTTTGGGCACTGACTTGTGAGCTCTCATAATAAACCTATGCAATGCTATTAGGCTTTTTCAGATAATTTCATGAACAATGCTATCCCTATTTACTCTTGCGCTGAATTTGACACTATAGTTGCAAGTGGTGTAAGAAAAGATGGTGTCTGTTTTATCTGTAATGAAAGCATTGTATGAATATTTTAAAAAAAAGAAAAAACCTACCTAAAATCTGTATTTTTTCTTACTAAGCACTTAAAACTCAAGGATTTTTTTTCTCACAGCAGGAGCATCAAGAAAGAAAAAACAAAGCTGAGATTAAAATATGTTTCACATCTGTTAAATGATACAAATTTAAATGAATGGAACATAAGAAAAAAATAACTCTTTTTTTGCCCTCTATTATGTAAGTTTTATCTAGTATAATATTCCCTGAAAAGCTCTGAGTAAAAAGGGAAAGAAGCAATCGTAATATTTCCAATTAGGTGGTGAAACAACAGCTGAGAATGGAGACCCTGAGCAATGCTGTGCAGAATTACTAAATTCAAGGGAAAAAGAATCCTTAAACTTTGGGCAAATTTGAATCCCTTTGGAAATGAAAGACTTGTAGCATCTAAAACACAATTAGTGTAGGTATATATTTCATTTGTGCCTGATTTACAGCAATGTAGCCACTTTCAGACTGTCTGGTAATTGTGTATGGTTTTATACCTGTAGTCTCTGAATGGTTTGCAATCCTTAAAGGGACTTTATCATCCAAATATCCCTCTGAATGTGGAAATGTCATTTTTACATAGAGGGACAACCAAGGCACACACAAAATAGGGGCATTTCCTGTGAATGTAGAAAGACTATAATGCTCAGGATTCAGAGTCTCTGAAACTGTCTGTAGTGTTTCATTCTAATTATATCCCTCATACTTTCTCCTTCTCTCCCCCCCCCTTTCTTTTTCTGCACTTAAACCCAGTTTCTTATGGAAACAAGACTCTCATGATCATTCTCTGATCTCTCTTCTTAATAATGTTTAAACCAGTTTCAGCCATACTTGACAGGGGGATGGATTTCCAAAGCTATTGAGTTACAGTGACTGTCACAAGAATAGGCAGCCGGGCTATGTTTATGCCGTCACTGAGTGAAAAACAACCAAAAAACATCAGTCTGTATTTGAACACTAGACAACATATACAAACAGTCACCTTGAGAAATCCATGTTTATTAGTTCTGATTCCCCCAATATTTTTTTAAAAATTTATTTTATTGCTTGCATTGGACATTTTCTCCCTGCAGAAAAGCTACCAGTTGTGCATCAGTGTCATGTGTGTTTTGTGCATACATGAATTTACATATGCAAACATACATACATATATATATATGTTTCCTGACCAAAGTATCATCAGAAAACAGGAGAGCTCATCCTATTTCCCCTGTGAATTCAGACATGTTTAAATAAATTTTCTAGTTTCCAGACTGAAAGGAAGCTGATAAGCTTTCCATGAGCTCACTGAGAAACCCTGTCCTAGTCCCAACTGCTTTGTGCAGAAACTGCCTATGTACATCCCACATATTTAAGTATGGTTGCATGTGAAGAGCAGTGGTTTGGGTATGACAGATGTTACTATAATGGCCCAACTAACATGTTCTTGGCAAGAAAAATTTGGGCTAATATCATGGAAACACATCAAAAAAAGCATTGATGGGACAAATAGAAAATAAAAATACTAAGATGTTGAGGGTTTGCTGTGACCTGTCCATTCAAATGCTGAAGTTAAATGCAGCTAAACAAGGTTGCTTGGATGCCAATATTTATTGCACCTTCTTTCATTTAAGCCATTGAAAAGTTGTTCTCACTTAGTGAAGATTTTACTGAACAGTCTGAAGGCTCTTATAAGTCTTGTAGGTCTATTGGCCTGAATAACTGTTATGTTTCAACCTATCTTGTGATTCTAATAGAATTAACTCTGTGTTATGGGGGTGCTGGAGTTTGAAGCATAATTAATAATCCCTAAGAATATGTCTGAGCTCAACTATTTTGTTGCAGCCTGTCAAGAATAGCAGATGGTTTGGAATAGATTGTTGCTATCTATCATCTGTATTTATAACAATACACTGGACTCGCCATTCTGGAAGAGGACCCTCTAGAACATAAACAGTGTCCCCAAGACCTTTGATGCCTCTCTTTGGTGAAGGCATCTCTCTTGATGTTGAAGGCAAGGTTTGCATGCACTAGCACTCCAAGCCCCATTCCTGCTTGTTAGATTTCCGACTCCGGATCGAATCCTACTGTCTGAGAGGGTGAACACTTGAAAACAGTCTTTTTCTGTTTTCTACTGGCTTATTACTGCATTGAGTTCATCCTCTCCCTGACATATACCTATTCAAAGTGCTCATTCTGCTCATGCATGGTGTGGATAATCTCTGAAGCTGGCATGCTAACAGCACTCTTGAGAACTGCAGCTGCATGTTCAGCCGTGGACTGAAAAGGGTGAGAACTATGCAAGCAATTCCATGACTGGATATCTATCAACTGTTGTAGCGTATATTGGGATGAAGAGAATTAGACATGGTTGGGTTCTGTTCTTAACGTTCCTGGCTAGTGGAAGGGAATGGGTGCCAGGATGCATTTGCAGTATAAAGGAGAGATGCTTGAAATGGGATAGAGGCTGGCAGCCAGGCTGAGTGGAAAGCCCTGTGCAAGACACAAAAATATATAATGCACTGTCTAGAAGTAAAGAATAGGGAAGAATCGCATGCACGTCCTCTGGAACTAACAGACCTTATATTAGATTGAGGCTGGATGCATCACAGGGGGGATACCTGCTCGCTCTATGGTCTACAAGCACAGCTCAGGGCACAGAGTGGAGATAGACATGAATGGTTTGCTTTTTGGCAGCAGTGCTGTGTTTGATAATGTTCTCTGATGTCTTTTCTAAAAGACCGACTATGTTTTTCATTTGCAGCTGATTATAAGCCGCCATAATTTCTTTACCTCAGACGTAGTTTATTAAAATTCATGATACTGCCCAGAGAAAGTATTCTCAGGAACAAGCCTTCTAAAAAGCAGTAAGGAGTTGTCTGTGCAAAGTGCCAGACTAGTATGACAAGTGTTGGAAGAAAAGAGTTCTGGAAGAAGGACAGGAGTTAACTTTTGCTATTTTTTGTACTTGTTAATCAGTGATGTGTATTGGGTCATGAAGTCGTGTTTCTGTAGAAAAAATGAGACCTTCAAACTATTTGTGTGATTGGTGGGTAAAACAGTTTAAAAGTTGCTTTTAATTGTATGTTTAAAAAACCTTTGTGTGCATGCACACAGACTATTTTTGTTTTTATAGTAAAGCGAGGAAAGCAAAATATTAACGTTCTTGTTTGCAGAAAAAAATTGGAAAATTGCAACACTCAAATGACTTTGAAAGCCTTCTTTTACCAGCATTGTTGCGTTCCTGGTTTATAGCTGATTCAAGCCATATGTTTGCCAAGCAAGGAAAGCAATGATAGGATCATGCAGGTATTAAACGATCTATGTCTGGGTTATTGGTTGTGTTTTACAAGCAAATGTAAAACTCTAGTGATTTGTGTGTTCCTAAAACGTTTCATGGCTTTGCCAATTTTAACAGCTTGAATTAAAGTAAACATAGTACAGAAGATGGCATAAGAGGTATACAGTTGAGTAGAATTTGACCTGAATTTAGTTCTTCCATAGTTCTCCCATCTAAGTAATCACTGCAATTCAACAGCTGCTTTATATGGGACTTGAACTGCTATCTAAAAGTATCTAAAAAAGAAAAGATTATAAGTGAGATGACATCAGTTTTACAATAGAGAAGAAAAACACCACAATTACTGGGCCAGGTCCAATTTCTGTTAAAATGTGGAGTAGTGGGATTATGTTACATGGTTAGTTTCATTGAAAGGCACATGTGAAAGGCATGAAAGGGTATAGCAACCTCTGCTGCAGTAAACAAAGTAGTTCTAGCATGTATCCATCTAATTAGCAATTAATTAACTATAGAAGATTAGGTAGAGATTTTTTTTAAAATGGCTTATGAAGTTTCAGGCTGAACAAGATGATGACATTTATAATGAAGTCAGTGTTCTTGCATTAATGAGTGGTGGGGTTGTTTTACAAGATTTCTGAAAGTAGCTTCCTTGAGCACTGCTCCCAGGTAGAAATGAAAGGACTTTGCTGTAGATTTTCTATCTACTAAATTCACAGGCATTATTCTCTGGGATTGTATCCTCGCTCAGGGCGAACCACTGTGTGTGGAATATGAGAGGGTGTTATTTTGCATAGCTTTGGCAGAATGACACTTACAGAACCAGAAATTTCAAGGTTTTCAAAAAACAGCGGGTGGCTTTTAAATAAACTCATGTCTCAGTCTGTTGAAGCAAATAGTCCACATCACCAAACACAATACAGATTCACAAACTGTAACATGGTCTCGGCGACACTGATTTCAAACTCATAGTTCAAATTAACATTAGAAGATCACTGTTCCTCTGAATGTACTTTCATAAGAGGAGTTAGCCTTGATTTCCACCTATAGAACAGTTTCCTTGATTTGTTGTACCTTAAATGAGCTCATCCTAATCCCCTCTCTCTTCAGATCATTTCCTCCTTTTCTGCACTCAGGAAGCCAGTGCCATCATACTTGACACTTGCACTTATAACTGGAAGAGCAGGTGAACAGAGCCCTGCAAATCTGATGCAAATTCCAGTGGAAAAATCAGTTGTCAAGGGAACGTTGAGCAACAGGAAGATGATGGCTCTATCATCTCAATAGATTTGCCACCTCCATTTTGGCAGGACAAAAGCTTGGTGTTTGCTGCCCAATTAAAGTTTCCTGCTTGTCAGGTGATGTACAGCCTCTGTGCCTTTGGGCCAGCTGTCTGACAGAATGTACACATCAGGCTTGCACAGACGTTCTGACAGGAGAGCAAGTAAATCACTTCCTAAATATGCCACCCTGTAGGTTCTGTAATTGTGGCACTCTCCATTAACTATACTTTAAATAATTTGTCAGCAGGGAAGATCAAAAGGAAGCAAGGTTTTGAGCTACTATTGGAGGTATTCTTTTTTTACATAATAGAGAATAGCACCAATATAAGTTTAAATAAGTTGAAGCCTAATTATCTTAGATGATTTAAAACTGTTTGGTTTAAACTATTCCTTCCTGTGATACCAAGTTATATCATAGTCATCTGAAAATCGCCTTTCATTTCAAGATTCAGATTAGGAATGACTAGGAATGTTTGGTAATATCAACAGTAGGTTCTTCCCAAGATCAGAAGAGATTTATTCAGCGTATCCTTTGTTTATGGGCACAGCTTAAATGTGAAAACAAAGAATGACTCTGCTGAGATGATGAGTTTCTCTGCCTTTGAATATAGTGCTATTGCTTGTTCTAGGCAGCTCTGAGTTTGGTCAGAAAAGCAGGGACACTTTCATGAGAAGAATGAAAGGAAATGAAATGTGTACTAAACAAGTGCTAAAGATCCTATGATCCAGCTTTGATTTTTATGGTAATTTGTTGGCCTCACTTTAAGATGACTGCAGTAGCAGTGTTTCTTAATAAGGCCTGTACTGAAGTGAAAAATAAAGTTACTCTTTGGTTCCTAATTTTAATGAACCAAGCCTCACTAAGATGATGAGCTCCCTTTGCAACTATCTCTGAAAAATGGCATGAGTAAGTGTTGTAGAGGAGTTGGAGGGGTTTGGGTTTTTTTTTAGAAAACGTTACCACAGTTTTGATGTTTTATTTTGGGGTTTCTTTGGTTTTTGTTTTTCCTTTACTATCCACTTTGCTTCCTCTCCTGCTATGGTTTTCTTTGAAAAGCAATATTGTGTTTATCTAGTGACAGTGAAGGATGAGTTGTTCTTAGCTGTCAAACAGGAAACTTCAATTTGGGCTTGACCTAGAAACATTTAATGGCAACATCTTTCTCAGTGTCAGATAGAAAGGCTGGGGAAGCCGGAAGAAATCTATAAGATGTTAAAGATGGGTCTACTTCACAAAGCATGAAAAAATAAAATCATATGAAAGGTAAAGTAGATCTTTCATTACTTGTTAGAAAGCAATAGGGGAAAATAAAATAAACTGATTTTTTCTTCAGCTGGTAAAGAGACGGATAAAAGCAAAGTAACATGAAGCTGATTTTTATCTTAGGGTAAGAGGCATTACTTTCTATCCCAAGTGGGCTACCTAGGAACTACTGTCCAGAAAGCAAAAATATTTGCTGTCTGCAGAGCAAGTTACAGAGGATGGCAAATTATTCGCTAGCATTTCTGGTGAGATGGCTGAGGCTACCCCACCCTCTGCCTTAGATCTGTGGGTTCAGAGATGTTAAAAATTCTCCCAGGAAACTCTCTACCGTATTGAACAAGACTGTAAGACCTTTGCTCAAACAAACAAAGCTGAGCATTAACACCCTAAATAATTACTTATTACTATCTTATTCTTGGTTTTGAGTAAGTACAGTTACATATGAGGCACTTTGTGCCAAATTACATGGTGACAGACTTGGATTTGATATAGTAACGCATTTTGAATATTTTGTTAATTTTTCTCTTTATACCATGAAGTACCATGGCATGTACATATTAAAGTTGTGCCTGAACATGAACAACGTTAAGCAGTCTGCTTTTCTTGCTTTGAATGTGAGTGCAGTTGTGGCATGCTGTATAGCGGAATTGCTAGGACCCTTGACAGTGATAAACATGTGGGTCTTGTGGACATGATATTGCCTAGACATACTAATTGTCTGCATTATACTTCGTATAAGATTTTGCAGTCTGCTGAGTGCTTATTCCTCTTTAAACAGTAACCCTAAGTAGCTGTTAGGCTCACGTATTTATATACTGATCCCTAATTACATAGCATATAGTGTTTGTTTTGGCTTGGTTTTTTCTTTGAATATTTTTAAATTTCCTGGTCATATAAATATCGATGTCTCTGGTTATATGCATCCTGCACATTTGATTGTGAGAGTTCTAGGACTCATTACACCCCGATACCTTAAGGCATTCATAATATTACTCTTCTTTCTCAAGGTTAGGCACTTTATACCCCTCTCATTATACATAATTGATGGGTTGTGCCTATAGACATGGGCTTATGTTGCATAGATATAGATATCATTACAGGGTTTTATATTTTGTATTCACTGGAAGGCTTGTGTCTTAAAGTGCAGTAGCTGCTCAACTGATATTCTCAAAAGAATAGTCAGTCTCTCAGAAGAGGAATCTTAATTTTTACAATGCAATTGACTGTCCATGAATTATTTATGCTTATGTTGGTCCACCTCTAGTATTACATGTAGGCTACAGTGCTTATGAAAGGCACTTTTAGCTAAGCAGCACTGAATGTTGTTGTGGACGAAGTAATGGTTCTTGCTAGCATCTGGATAGTTACTGCTGTTAACTCATGTTTGAACAGCTTCCATCCAGCCAGTACATTTAACACAGCTTGGTTATCTTACAGTTGGGATTTCAGCAAACCACAACAATAATCAGGACAAGCAGGACTGCTAGAAGTAGTGCAGATAGGCTCTGATCTCACTGACATATTTAAGAGGAATGACTCTAGATTTCACTGGAGTTGCATATCACATGACTGATATCTGACTCTGCTTCCCCCAGCTCTTTGGTCAAATAAACAGCAATAATTCTAATGCAATTCAAGCTAGAATTTCATATCTGATGGCACAAAGTCTGAAGAAAGATAGTGATTAGAGGTAGCATTTACTTTGTGGATTATTTATAGATTTTACTAGAACTCTGTGAACAATATATGATACATCTGTACCCTCAAAGCAGAGCAGAGATATGAAGATGAAGTAAATCTTTTTTTTTAATTCATTTTTAATCAAGGAAATATAAATAAGACAGCCTTAAAATGTTCAAAATTTAAAAAGAATACTGACATTCAAAAGGGTAGTTGCTGAAAAATCTTGTAATGACAGTAAAATTAATGCCAGAAGAGCTTTGCATTGTCTAAAGCAGTGACAGGGACTACTATGTGATCTTTAGAAAATAGTGGATAGATACACGATTATTAATGAAAATAAACTGAGTTTTCACTACTTCTTAGGATTAGAGGTATTTGTCAGGAACAGGACAAGCTATCAAATAAGATGCCGTACTTGCTGTCGACAAAGATCTATTCTGGAGCTTTGCAGAGCATGTACGGGCATAAAGAGTTCTTGGGTGGGTAGCAGCAGAGAGGACTGTTTGTTTAATAAGACTGAGGAAGAAGCAGGGGATTTGACAGTCTCCAATGTCCTGAATAAAGAAACTTCATTATGTTTGTCATAAGTGAGTCTTATCCTTTCACTTCAATAGCGCTGCAGCTTCCATGCATCTAATCCCACAAGGAGACTGAAGGTTTCATCCTGCTCATTTCCTTCACCCAAGTGCAACTTGGCCTGAGATTATGATGATTCACAATGCACTTTATTAGAAACATTAAACAGAAATATGACAAATTCATGTCCCTGTTTAAAAATGCCATTAGCAACCAATTCTCCAGGAATCCATGAAAAGAAATAAACAGGAAAACAAGAGAAAATTCAAGTTCTCTGAAATGAGAAAAGTCTGACACACAGAACAGTAAGGTGTAGATAATATACCATGTGCAAAAATATTCAGAAAGATGAAAATATTCAGAATTCATTTGCCTTTACTAAAAGAATGAGATGTGAATAATGGTGACTTCTTGTGAAGTTAATCTAATTCCACGACTGGAGGTAACCCATGAATGGACCTGATTTTAAGGGAGCACACAGACGCCTGGGAAGAATGTGGAAGTTCCTGAAGAAATGTACCTGCTCAAGTAGGTATTTTGACTTCAGTATGAGAATGGAGAAATGCATAAGGAATTGCCTGGTTGCCATAACCAGGACCTTTCAGATGAAAGCCCACTTTGATACCATCAACCTACTTTGGGTTTAGCTTAGTTTTAACCTAACAGAAATGGAATATGCAGCACTGGCTTTGTGAAGATCACTCAGCTCTGAGAAGTCCTAAAATATCTAAGTAAGAATCTGTGCCTTATGATATGATAAAATCAAAGCTGAACCCTCAAGTCCTAAAGTATTCTTTACTACCAGCATACAGATATCTATGATGGTGGTCCAAACATGAAATCCCAAGACAAATATAAAATATCTAACCTTGTGTAGCATTGCTTGTGACTAGCCTGAAGGTACAGATTCTTAACATTGCATTTCTATTAAAGATGACCCGGGGCAAGGAACTGGACATGCCTGGGCCTCTGACTCAGTGGTGTTAAGTTAAGCAGTTTGATTATCCTTCCCTCCTCAGTGCCTCTTGTGTATTTAGCCCTCACAAAAGCAAACCAACCAAACAAAAAACCCAATAGATCTTAGTTTCAGCAGGATAAGCCTGGTAAACTGTCGTGTTTTGAATGATTGAGGGTTTTTTTCCATTTCCTGTTAGAACAGTTGGAATATTCAATTATTATTTCCTGTAAGGTCTTAGGAGTAATTGTCAGTAGAACCAGAACATCAATACTAGAGATTTAAAATTGCCTGAGGTGTAAGTAACTATTTGTCTTTTTTTCTTCCTTAGTAGTTACTGTCATTAATTTTTCTTATGGTTGGAGGTAGACATTATTTTACTTCTATTAGCATGCACTTTTTGCACATCTTTTCCATCACAAATATGGATCAGATTAATCTATCATTTATGTCTTTTTTTTACCTGCCTGGAATTGAATATGCTTTCACTGTTTAAGTACAGGATTTGAATGGATGTAGTAAAGATATGTGGGTTAGTGTATTTTAGCTAATTCTAGCCCTCTTTAGGAAATCACTTGTTTTGCTACTGTGAGGCCATTCTTCACACTGCTTTCACGAGCACCAAACTCTTACAGACTGTACTCTTGGAAGAAATGATTATCATCAAAAGAGATAGAAGAGGGCTGAGCAGCATGTGACTGAGCAAACTTTTGGTGGAGAGAGAAACCTGCTTGTGAGTTAGCAGTGTGCCCTGGCAACAAGGAATGCTGACAATGTAGAGGGCTGCATTAACAGGACTGCAGTTAGATCAAAGGAAGTGATTATTCCTCTTTATTTGGCCTTTCTAGGATGCTAATTGAATGTTTTGTTCAGTTTTGGGCTGCCAGTAAAAGAAAAGTGGTAAACTGAAGCACATTCAGTGAAGAGTCACAAAGATGGCTGGGGAGCTGGTGCATATGCCCTCTGAGGAGAGGCTGGGGGAATGGGGCTTGTTCAACCTCGTGGAGGACTGGAAAGCTAACAGTGGCCTGCCAGCACCTATGAGGAGGTTGGCAAGATGGAGTCAGATTCCTCACTGAGGTGCATGGCAGGAGAATGAAAGGCAACAGGCGTAAACTGAAAAGGGAAGATTCAGACTGCTAGATACAGGGAGAAACTTTTTCACCTTGAGAACCGCTAGGCATGGGAACAGTGATGCTGGACAGTCTCCATTGTAGGAGGATTTCAAAACCTGCCTGGATAAAGCCCTGAGCAACCTGGTCTGACCTCATGGCTGACCCTACTTTGAGCAGGAGATGGGACCAGAGACCTCCTGAGGTTCCTTTCAACTGGAGAGGTCGTATGAGTCTGTAAAACAGAAGAGTTCTGCAGGCAGTTTTAAAGTTTCCTGTGAGCTATTTCTTGGCAATCTGATTTTCCCTATCAGTATTCCATTATTGCCATGTTTAAGTAGACTAAAATTGTAGACAGCTGAACTGGTCTTTAAATTGTACACCTAAATAAAAACTATCTCCAAGATGGCCTATCAGATCTTGGAACTGAATGTGCTGGAGGAACCAGGCCCTGCACTTTCTAGCTGCTTCCTGAAGGCAACTTAGGCAGAAGTTGACAAAGCTTGGGTCTGATTTCATCTTCCCCACTGCTGTGCAGTAGGCACAATAATGTGTATCAGTGATGCATCAGGGTAGCACACTGATGTGTTAGTCCTCACAGTGATCTGAGTGATACAGATGTCACTAGACTGAGAACCTTTGAGTGTGGCCAGTTTTGATGTGTGAAGAGTGTGATTAACAGACCAGGCATCAATTTTGGGACCACACTTCTTCAGTTGTCTAGTAATAGAGAAATGTATAGTAAATCAAAATGAGAAACTTTGAGTTACACAATGAAGTTAAATGTTTGTGAAGAAGCAATTAACTGACTTCTATCCCACCTATACCAAAAGTGCAATGTTACATTGGAAGTCTGTATGTTTCAGAGAAGCTTGATGCTAATTAAAAAAGACTCCATACTCCAGGCATGTACTTCTGGTTGTTCTCTGTAGTCGTGGCATCCTGCTGTGCCCACACTTACAGCTCTGTCCTTCTCTAACATTTGCTGTCTTCCTGAATGCATCTTCACGTTCACCTTTTTAAACTCTATTTTTTAGGAGTAAAGTAATTTATCAGAAACAACTCACAGCATTTGCATACTATTAAGAAACATTCTGAATTCATTCTTTATGACCAGTAACAATGGTGACAATCATTTTCATTTGCACAGAAATTCATTCCAAAGCTTCTAACAAATTGGTATGCAGTGACAGGTGAAGAACTGTAATTCCATTACTAAATTGCGGTCATTTCAAAGGGTCAAAATAAGCAGCTGTTTAATAACCTTGCTCTTGCAGAAAGTGATGTGGAAAGTTTGAATGTGAGAGATTGTAAGTGTTTCCTTTTTAATGCATCTTAATAGAGAAAAGTAATCTTCAACTGAATAATTGTTTTCAGCATCCTTAGGCAGTTATGATTCAGTCCTAGCAGGATATAAAGATGCAAGTGATGGGGAAAGATTCCCCATCACCATATTGTATAGACATTTGCTGGAGGTATCAATGTATCTGTCTCACAGTACACTTGGAAGTGAAGCCACTTGACAACCTCATATGGCATGGCTTCTGTGTGTAGTGCCTTCGGTCATGTGTGGGTGGATTCAGAGAATCTAAGCAGACTAAGGAGACGTGAAGATGACCTATTTACTTATAATCTTCACTCAGAAAGGAATTAAAAGCAGAGCATAGATTAGACGTTTTCTTTGATTGATCACTGGGAATTTATGCTCAGGAGTGATGTTTTAAAGATACATTTGTAATCAGAATGATGTTTCATTTCATCATTTGCTGAAAGGTTGATTACAAAATAAGTACAGGGATGGAAAGGAGACGCAATCGTCTTCAAACAGTGAGGAATGCATCAGCTTTTCTCTCTGAGCCAGCTCCAGGCTTTGTGATAGTGTAGACAAAGTTTGCTACTCCTGATGCTGTCAGGGACAAGGTGTCATCTGCAGTTGCTTATGAAGGACCATTTCTTCCCCACAGTAGCTGCAATATTCTCCAGCTCAGCCTCACCGTCTGTGGTAGCAGCAGCAGGACTGAAGGTCTGTTCCAGGGAGCGAAGCTGCATGCAAGCTCACCCTCTGTGGTAGCAGCAGCAGGACTGAAGGTCTGTTCCAGGGAGCGAAGCTGCATGTGACACTGACATCGCTAGTTCCCTTCTCTAGCCATGGCCACCCCAGTAGTCTGCTGTCACAAGCGTTTTTTACTTACACCTACTCTAAAGTCCGTATGTCCTGGCTGGCTGGTGTAAAACCAGTGTGGACTGTGCATTATGACAAAATTAGAATACATAGCTGTCTCCTTGAGGATCTCCAGTTTTGATGACACTTTTTGTAAAAATTTTGGAGGAAAATGAACTTTTTTTTTATATATTAGATTTCCCAGTTTTGAAATGGACTGGAAATGCCTCCAGGAAGTCCCAAAGTGTGAAGCAAGTGATTCAGAAAGGAAATTATGTTGGGCAGTCCAACTTCCAGACAGAGAGAAGCAGAGAATTGTTAGTGAAGCTGGTGCTAAAGGAACATAAATATTTTAGAGTGTAGGATGGTTTTCTTTTTAAATCTTGACTATGAAAGCTTCAGAAATCTAAACACAGTGACAGTCTAAGAAAAACCCCTATCAAGTAGCAAGAAATCCACAGAATTCTTACAAGATGACTTGTTTCCTAATTAGTGTCATTTCACAGAGCTGTATTATTGTACCTTGCACATTTAAAATGATAAACAGGCAATTTTACTTCCCTCCCTGTTTTGTAAGAACCCTGGACATTTTTTTTCTTCTCACGCCGATAGACATTGTTCCTGTGGAATCATAGATTGTTTAGTTTGATGTGAGTTCAATTTCCTATAGAACTAGAGAAGTCCCTAGTTCTGAAGATTAACTATTTCTGGTTACCTGGGGTTAGATTTGTTTTGTCAGAACGCTAATAGTATGCTAGCTAGATGATTTAGCAAGCATCCTTTGTCTCAGTCAATAAAAGAAACTGCTTGATATAATTTCAGGGTAAGTAACAGTTTCTGTACCTGGAGGTCTGTATGTGTGTATGTTTATAACAATTTAAATATCTAGACACAATTTTGATTTATATAGTTGAAGAAATTCTCAGGGTGATACAGCTGCTTCTCCATTCCTTTACTCTTATTTCCTCCCAGGAAAGATTACTACTCTTTCTTTCTCCCAGCTGAACTTGATATAAAGAGCTAGAATTTAGGTTTCCATGAGACTCTAAAGCATTAGTTTGGCTTGAATTGCTTATAACATATACATTTTCAGATGCAATATTTTAGAGCAACATAGTTTTGAACTAGAGCAAATGATAAGAAGTTGTACATTAGAAGGAAGCAGTTGGGGAAATTCATCTGGTGCTTCTTACAGTTTTCAAAAGCAGAACACTTCACAGCTGCTCATGAATGCATCATGCTTCTATTTCAGGGTACACCTCCTGGCTAGTAAAAGAGCTACAGAACATGCCCAACACAGTGTTCAAGAGCTTTGAACTTTGCTAGGTCAGAACTCTTTCAAAGGATGAGGAGAGCTAAGCAAGGGCCATGTGCATGGGCAAGGTGCATCTCTCACATCCCATCTACTTTTGAAGCAGCTTTGTTGAAAGAAAGTAAAAATTGCAGTTTGGTGTTCTTCCTCTTTCATATAAAAACAGATGGTGGATTTTGTTTTTTAAGTGTTCCCTAAAGGTGTGGGTTTTATAGCTTAATCTGCATTAGACGGGCTTTAGTCTTAACGGAATAGTTTTTGTCTCTAATGTGTTCTTTTCAGGTGCATGCTGTACCTGACAGCACACTGAGTGTGGAGGCAGAAACTGGGGAGACACACTGTGCATTGCATCACTCCACTGAACTTCTGTGGAGTTGTGTTGATTTTCTTACCAGATGGATGTTGCATAGCACTTCAGAAAGAATTTTGTTCTGCTCTTCCCAGATTTCAACTGTAAATAGTAGTCATAGGCATTAGAGGCACGTTTCTTTTCAGCAGGGTTGCAGCTCGGTCTTTTTCTATGTTTAGTCAATTTGAAAGAATGAAACACAACTCTCCTGTCTTTTATATATATCTGGCATTCATAGATGCTTGTGATTAGAATCAGGATCAGGCCAAGAATGAAAAAATTTGCATCCCGTGGTCCATCAACAACTTCAGTAGTGCTTTATTTACATCAGTTCAGATGTGATTGGTGAAATCAATGGAAGAAGAAAATCAAGGTCTGCAAAACAGAAGATAGTAGCTTTGGCTTGAGAAGTCCTTGAGTTGCCAGAGTCTGGGAGAAGTATGTTTGGCCTTTTCTTATTATTTTCTAGGCATCTACTTCTGACAGTGGTAGCATGCTCTTATGTCTTCATTTGACTTTAGTATGATTACTTGTAATATTGCTAGTAATACCAAGCATAGAAGAACTGAGCCTTTTGGAGGTCCTAAATGTACGTTATTCAGACATACATAACCGTGGATAACTCCAGCTGTAGCATTGGGAGAAAATAGTATGCTGGGGTGAAGAAATTTTGCCTTTGTGGAAATACTTTGCACATTATTTAGTAAGACAAAACTAAAGGAGTAGCCAGAGAAGATTTCCTGCAGAATGGTCCTTGATCAGATTGCGACGTCCAGAGGACAACCCAGCAATGAGTTGTTGAAATTTCTACTAGGTGTGAGAATAGCAGTTTGGGATAATGCCTCTAAGGCAAGACAGAAAACGTTTCTACATTTAAGTGAATAATTGGTTATCTTCTTTCCCAGATATATAGGAAATTAAAAACAAATACATAGTCATTTAAATGGACTGCCAAGAAGGAAACTAGGGTACTGGTATGTGTGCTTGTGTAAATCTAAGAATTAAGATGGAACTGGAATTTATAACTAAATGAAGATATTGATGTAATAGTGTATGTCAACATGTAACTGAAAAGAGGACAATCAAAGAGAAAATAATGACAAATATACAAGATAAGGTGAAATAATTATACTATAAGTTAAAGGAGATAAGATTCAAATCACATTAGTCAACTCACCACTGCAATCTGTAACATTAGAATCAGTATGGATTGAAATTCCAGGCATGAATAGGAAGAATATAATACTTGGACCACATTACTGACTGCTTGACCAGAATGGCAGAAGCAGTGTAACATCTGAGAGAACAGAAATCAGAGACACTTAGTATGGGGTAACTTGAAATTTTCTTATGTGAATTGTGCAAATGTTGTATCAAGACATGAAGTGGAGACATAATTCTTAGGTGCTATCAATGATTGTTTCATGTAGAGCAGCTGTTCAGAGTACTCTCACAGGAAAACTCAGCCCTTGAATCAGCATTTAACAATGTAAGGAATGGCATGGTGTGAAATCTTACCACATACAGCCCTTTAAGAGCAATAGGTAGCAAAAAATCTCCTGCATCCATTCAAAATGTGAGCTATGTAAAAATGAGAAAACATAATTAATAGAACCCAAAAGAAACAGCTGGGAGAGTTATCCTGACCTGTGGCATGAAGATTAGCAAGGAACACCATCCTGGAAATGAAGCACTAGAGGAAGGACTGAAAAAGGATAAAATTATGGCTAATCAGCAAAGTAAATTGAAGTTACTAGAAGAAAGCATCCTTCAGGGAACTGAAATTGAATCCAAATGAAGAAGATATAAGGGATCTTGAACTCTGGCCAGCTGCACAAAGGTGCAGACAAAAGCAGAGTTTGAAGAGCAAGTAGTTAAAGGAATTGGAACTAACTTCTGATCTGTACCCAGGAACATTAAGCCCTTCAAGGGAGGTTTAAAAGGCCAAGCATAAAGAAAAGAAACACTTGCGGAAGGCATAAGAGTATAAAAGAAGTCATACGTTACTGACAGGACAAATCAGCTATTTACACCAGCACTCACTGCTAAAGAGACGGAGAGTCCCACAGCAAAACCATTTTTTTTAGGAAGGGCACAACAGTGGCTTCGTTTGGAATTGAAATAGATGTTGAAGAGGCTGTAGTAGAAATAGAGGAAACTAACACAATACAAGGACTGGATGGTATTCACAAAGGGTCCCAAAATAACTCAGGGATAAAATAACTTGATAGTAGCAGGGTGTAACATCCTGTTCTGAAACTGTGTTGGTATCTGAATACGAGAGGATTGCATGATGCCTGTCTTTGAAGAAAGAGTTAGGTGGAACCTGGAAATGGCAGTCCTGTAACTGAGATCCATGCTCAGAAACCAGCAGAAATTCTACAAAAGATAAACTTAGTGGACACCTGGATAAAAATGATCTGTTTGGAAAAAATCAGTACGGCTACTATAAAGGAATTTTTGTCTTCAAATATTTTCTAGTTTAAGTGGTCTGCAAGTATGTGGCAATGAGTGACTCAACACATACAGCTGACCTTCTTTACTAAGTCCTTCAGTAGAGGCCTTTGAGAGAATTAAACTGCAATGTGAGAAGGATGTGGAATGATTTCCATATAGGAAACAACTGATAGGCTGGGACATGAAATGCAATGACTGAGGTGAGATCTGATAGAAATTTATGAAACTGCAAGTGGGATGGGAGGGTGAATAATACGGATTGCTCACCATCTCTTTCAGGACAAGAACCAGAGGCCATTGAGTGATCCTGGTAGAAGCCAGATTCAAAACAAGCAAATTGGGGGATTTTCATGCACAGTATTGTAGACGTATGACTCCTCAATGAAGGATGTTACAAATACAAAAAGTAGGCTTAATAGGAAAATGGAAAAATATCTAGACAAGAGACCTACTGGAGACTGCTTTTATTGAAATTTTGGTCATTGCAAAGGCTCTGCTGTGTCTCAGCCAGGATTATCAGCATTTTACAGAGTACATCTTACATTATTTACATACTTCCCTACAAGTTTGTTAATTTCACTTGTACTTTTATAAAACGGATTATGAACTCCAGCTAACATGATGTTGGGACTGTGGATAATCAGAATGATGACTGATGTAAATGAAGACTGCTAATAAAACACTTTTGCCTTTTTGCTATGGGAAACAGAATGAAAGCTTCTGGGTTTATATACGTTCATAGTTTTTTGTGTAATAAAGTAAAGCACCATTTCATTTATGATATGGTGGGTCTGGTTCCAATTTTTAGTTCCCTTACAAAAGATTTTATCTTCAATTGAGTGTAGTAGAAACTAGGTCAAAACCAATTTGCAAATTTTCATCATTTATGTTACTGAAATGTGGTGAAAAGTATTTATAAAATTTCTGATCTACAAAACATTTGACACGTGGTTTTTAACGGCATTTTTTTAAACAGAATAAAGTTGTATGTGGTACAATTCTGTAGAAACAGAAAGCAAATATAAAATACAAGCATTTGGTTTTGGGAGTTAGGGGTATGTCAAGTATCTTAGAAATAACATGTTGATACTGAGTTTGGAAATTACAGCACTTTTTTATGGGCATGAGAGTGGCTTAGAAAATTTTAATACCATTAACTCAAGGGAAAGAATCTCACCGCAAACTAGCCACAGTAAGAGATAAACTAACTGTTATAAAGAAATAGAGTAACTTGTGAGTGACCATTTAGGGTTTTATTTGAGGGTGGTTGGTTTGTTTGTTTGTTTGTTTTTGTGAAAGCAAAGCTATGTCTTCAGAGCCCCTAGAAACTGTGGTATACAAACAAATCCATCTAGGAAGAATATACCTTTCTGCAGACTCATCACAAAAAGTCCTTTTGGGGGTTATAGCACTGCTTGCTTTCTTGTCGTTGTCCTGATTCTCCTCAGTTATTAATGCTTTTTTTCATAAGGTTTTTCTTTTTCACATATCCAAATTTCCATTTACTCATATCCATATCTTGGGAGGCCTGTAGTTCCCAGGAGTTCTTCTTATAATGTTTCTTTCTGTGCTGTTTCATTGACATTTCTATGTCGAGGCAAAGTTTAATAATGGAGATTAGGGGAACAGATCACTGCAATGTGGGAGGATGAGAGAGAAAGAGAGTGTCCTGTTCTGAAAGGTAAAAATTCCTTTGTTGCTGTTAAAAGGGGGTGGGGAAAGGATTTTTTAAGTTGGTCTCTATTCATATGTGTCCTTCCTTCTCTGGTATCCTAAAGAAGGTATCTGCCTACAACTGTACCATGTCAAGTGTAATTGACAGTCAGTTGCTTCTTAATGGTGGCTTAAACTGTCACATGTAAAGATAAACTTGTTCTCTTTAGCCAAAATTTTCTGTAACCAAATGAAAAAGGGGAGGAGAGGGAGAAATAATCTGTCAAGATCCTTCTAGCAGGGGAGAGGTGATGGCTTAAAAGAAAAGTCCAGCTTCCTCTAGGCATATTCTGGGTAAGACCTTTGCTGGTGGTTTTCACCAGTGTCCTACAGCTCTGCTTCCCAGATTCTTATTGCTATGTAGTTAACTTACATGATTTTGGTCTATAGCCCTGGTGATTACATGGAGAAATTTTTTAGAGCAATTACAGAAACTCAAGACCCAGATGCAGCTATAAAGAATTCTCAATGCATTATTTTAAAAGGAGGGGAAGCTTAAATTATTAATTAGTTATTAGACATTAAAATACCTATTCAGAGCAAGACTCAGGTTTTAACTTTCCAATGGTGTCAACAGTGGAAAGTAGTGAAACTAGTCTAGAATCCCTCCCTCATGCTGAACAGTTCAGCTGGAAAAAAGAAACCAATGAAAGAATCCTACTGTGTAAAGAAGTTATTTTGTGTGTTAAGTCTGTGTACGTAAGCATTGAACTAACGAAAGGAGTTTGAATAATTGATTTGAAGCCTAATCTTTGCAAAGGAGTTCACAAAGGTTTTAGTTGCTGCAGAATTCATTCCATTGTCTCAGAGTTTTTTCCACTTCAAAATTTCAGCCATAGTCTGGTTCCCAAGAAGTTCAATGTCATTAAGAAATTTTTTTAAAATCTTCTCATCTGTAGGGAACTGAATGCAAAAAAAGCATCCAATTCAAACAAACCATAAAAAAACCCTCATACTCTTTCTTTTACACTGATAAGAGAATAATTTTTTTCTGTAAATGCTATGTGAATCACATAGAAACATTGGTTAATTAAGAGTCCCAAGAAACCCATTGGATAGGTTTGGAAAGCAAATAGTTTCCCTAACTTCTCCAGTAAGGTGCTGATAGAAACAGGAAAAGAAGGGTATCCGATATTGACAGACTTGCTGAAACAGGGACTACTGCTCTAAGTCAAATGTTTTTTGAAGACCCTTACATTTTTATCAGTGTATTTATTTATTTATTTATCTATTTATGTATTTATAACAAGTGCTACTCAATGGGAGCGATCCTGAAAGACATTACATATCAGAAGCCAGATTAATGGAGAAAGCAAGATTGTGAATCATTTCCAAATTTTCATGAGTAAATAGGTTCTCTAATGATTTTTCATCCACTTTTTGTTTGAACATACAGGAGCTTTCTGCTCATCACAGAGCATCAGCACCACAACTCATCAGCTTACACAAAGACAGTTTTTTCATACTGAAATACTGACTTTGAATATTCAGACTGATTTTGTTTTGCAAAATCTGATGACAAAACTGCTCGTCACCTGTGGTGGAAAGATTAGGGTCCATAATCTAGTTCTCTGATAATGTAATGATGCAGGAGTTATGATTAGAGCTCTTTCATAACAATGAAGACAGAGGGAGTTCGTTCAGCATTTTCCAAGACACTGATATGAGAAATACATTACTTATTTCAAAGAATGACTACAAAGAATCACAGCTGGCATTCTGCAGAAATACACAGCATCTCTGTTTTCACAGGGTTATCAATGCTGTTATGCTGTGCTTCCTTTTTTGCAACATTACATGTTACTATGAATGTGTTTATGATCCTATGATTCTATGCATTTTTGTTCATTTTTTTAATAATAGGTAATCAGTGGGTATTTGTTGCACTAAGCATGTGATTTACTGGAGATGGATACTGCCTTCCAGTCCTTTCAAACCTCTGATCTCTGCATATTAGTCCATTCCTATAGCATTGCAAAAAGTAAATCAGAAGTCAGATACTCTAATACTATAATATGCTGTACTATCACCTCGTCAGTTTTCAGTTCTGTTGCTTCCTGTAAGCCCAAATTAAATTTCCTGCACCAGAATGGATGAACTCAAAAATGATCCTGGCACTCCAAATTTGAAAATATTGTATTAGCAGATTGAGGTCAAGGATTAGCAACATGAAGGACATTAACAAAATGCTAATAGAAGCAAACCTTTCCTCCCTTCTCATGGCTTCAATATCTTGGTCACTCCGCAGTCATTCAGTAGGCCTGGGTCAGGGCAGTGTTATCCAGTGGAGACCCAAAAAGCATTGCTTTATAATCAGTATTGGAAACAAGCTATATATAAGCTTCGGACTTAAAAGGCCTGCAGGGAAAACATGGCAGCTTTGTCTCATAATAGTCCAGAAAATTTTATTAGTAAGAAATACTAACAGGAACATTAATCAAAGGATACCATTGTGCTAGACCTCATGCACAACGAACAAAAAAGACCCTGCTATTTTCCAAGACCCCGAGGGCCTGTTGCTAGGTTTGCCTGCTCAGGCAGCTGCTGTTCAGGCTCCCCTTCGGGTTACTTTTCCTGTTGACACAAGGGTGCAGGAGTGGACATGTGTATGTAGTGTACTGTGAACCATGAAATTTCCATTCTCAGTGATGTATGGAAACATGGTTGGACCTTCAGCTCCTGGCATCTACACAGTTCTCAGGGAGAGCCATGTGGATAGATAAGCTTTAAGGTGTTCAGTGCTTCCTGTTACCAGAGCTGTTGAACTGAATGGAGGGGGCCTTGGTGAGTGTTTCATGTATTTTTCTGCCCTGGGCCTGACCTGCAGCTGTGTGTGTAGATCAACACATGGTGAGAGATTGAGCATGTCTGGGCTAAAGCACAGGTTTGAGTATGTATTATGAATCCATAGTATATGGCTCCAAACCATAGTATGAAGCCAAAGTGTAAACTCTTAAATGGACCGTTCTCAGACAACAGTAGAAGGAGGAAAATGTTATGTTAGACTTAGTCTGATATAAAATTTTTTTGGAGGAGTGTTATGATTTAGTATTTTAAAGAAATAATGATAATTTTCCTGTTGTCTGTTTTCCCATAAAGGTGAATCTCACCATGCCCTTCATCTTTACCCAGACATCTCTTTGTTTTCTGTTTCTTTGTGTTCTTAGGGCAACCTTTTAAATTCTGTTTGCTACATCTCTGCTTTCACTTCACTTTCAAAGTGTTCCCTCTGTTGAATCAGCTATGAATATAAAAAGAACTGTAATACTGTAGAGTTGCCTTTAAATAAAAGAAAAAAAAAGGAGAAAATAAGAAGACATTTGGAACACCAAGACAAATGAGTGTTTAACTGAACATTCCTACAGTCATATTTCTTGAATGTCCTGCTCTGCCTTCTCTGCACATAAAAAAACCCACTCTTTTCTGTTTTTTTCAAGTGTTCTGCTTTGGGTGACAGTGAAATGGTTTAAGCAGTGAGACCAAGGGAGGTGACAAGCAAGCATGTCTTGCTGATCACCTCTGTTTCTAGGGCTGAGAGGCACATCAAGGAATGTGGGAAGATCATTCTCCAAAATGCCTGCAAACATCATTACAGATACGGTGCATTAGCTGCAGGGATGCAGCAACAGCAGCTGCCATGGTCTACTTGTGTCTTGGGGAGTCATTGGGGAAATTTTTTCCTTCATTTCTTCAGCTTCAGCTCTTGATGGTACAATGGTAAATTGCCTCCCCCTCAGTCCTGCCCCTAGGTCTTTTGAAAGAAGTCTTTGATAGGCAACATTCTGCAGGCAGTTTTGGTTTCAGAATAACTGTTGGGAGGTTTCAAAAAAGAATTAAGGAATAAGTACAAAGCACTTAAGATGTTCAGGCAGATAAGGTTTCATCACTCTGGCTATAGTTCAGACCCACACATTGCTTGCAAATCATGGCTTGCATATCAGCCTAGAAGCTGGTGTCACTTCCTGCCTCTCTATGGAAAATGATTCCATAGGCTGAGCTGATCTGGTCTCCAAAAATCAGTATGCATCTCTTGACATATGGCACACCATTAGCTGAACCTCTGGCGCTCACATAGAGTGTCAGAAAATGGAAATGTGGTGACTATTAACTTAGTATGAGGAAGATGAGCAGAAGAATGGGCAGCATCTTGAGTTTTAAACATTGACTTGTTCTTAGAAGTTTTGCTGTTCTGTTTGTGAATTTCATCTCACATACTTGGCCTGAACAGCACTTTTTTGTTTCTGAGTGATTTGCTGTGAATGGGGAAAAAAATATTGAAAGTTTTATACAACCTGGAAAAACAAAAGGATTTGTGATAAGTATTATTGAGCTCATATATAAGGGGAGTCCTTTTTGCCCTTTTTCAAAAGATGAAGGATTTTTATAGGAGCCTTTCAACCCCATTTCTAGATAAAGCCAATTCATAAACAAAGGTCAAGCAAAGTATCTAAATCTTTTGGCATTTTCCTACTGCTGAGATGATGTACTCTTTTCAGTCTTTCCATGAGTCAGACTTAATGAACAAATCTGGTGGGTTCATTGGCATACATTCACTAGCAAAAATCCTCAATGATAAAGGCTGGTTATTTCACTTGTCAAATAACACAGTAAAAACAGTGTAGGAGAAAAGGTTTTCCTCTTCAGGGCTTCTAAGGAAGCTAAAATGTTTCTCACTTCACTTTGTTTAATTTTTCATTCAGCTAATGAAATAATTGAGAATCAGGCCTTAAAAGTATGATTGCTTTATTAATAATGGATGGGCACCGTTAGAAAGGGCTAATCAACCTGTTAGACTGTTCTTTAATAATGTTTGCAACATAATGTTAGCATTATAAAGCTCTCATTTGAAGGGATATTTTCCCCAGTGGTTGCATTTTAATTATTACTGATTCATCTAATGCAAGTAGTAATTTAAATCCACTTCTCAACTTATCATTGCTATCAACTGAAATACATTGGACTAGATTTTCAACAAGTGTAAGGTAGCACAGCTTTATTCGAGTTTAAATACATTGATTTCTATTACCCAGGATCTTAAACTGCAGTTTAGGCCAGTTCTCGGGAGGACTGAGAATCACTCACCTACCCCTGGCTGTCCTTGGTATACTCCTCATGTCCTCTACACCCACCTCCACTTCTCCGCTACCTGCTGTGCAGGGGGCACTGCCTTTATGTTGCCCAAACCACTGGTATAGCTTTTTCTGCTTTTATCTCTAGCCACCATTTCAATTTGTGTAATTAGGCTAAGCATGGCACCAGCTGAAATTTAGTTATAATAGCAGCCTGAGACTGGCTTTTCAAAATAACTTTTCCCGCGTGTTCTTATGTTTCAGCCTCTAGCATGCTGCAGTATTTTCAAATTGCCACATATATTCAACAGCTTAGAGATGGAACATGAGTAAAATTGAACTTACTATTAAAATTGAAGTTAATAAAATTTATTTTTATTTACTACAGCAAGAGCTGGGTGGCATTCCTGAGGTCTCCATACTCTTCCCCTCAATGTCATTCTTTTCAATAAACAACGCACGTTAGTTACACCCTGTGTAGCAACAGCATAACCTGGGGCATGTCTTTAGGTGGAAAGATGTGAAATGGAAGGACCAGGATGAAGGACAGCACGGGCTGAAAGGTGCTTTGTTGGTGGATGAGTGTTTTGTCAGACTCATTTTTTAGTTGCAACAGTAGTTGAAATAGACCTTGCCAAGTTATATACTGCAAATGTGCTGGCAATCTGATTATTTCCTGTCATTTGTGCTCTAAAATGCACCCTACAGCTCTGGCAATACATCTCAGTAACAGTAAAAGCTCATTTTATTTTACATAAATATGTATATAACATAGGTGTAGTTAGACATGCACATCTGGTAATATGTGCAATGCATATGCACACATGTATATATTCACTGTATGTGTGTTTATATATGTTTTTATATATATATATGCACCTTTCCAATAAATCCAGCAATTACAAGAAACTCTGAAAATCCAGTATGTCGAGTTTGGCCAAGATTCTTGGAACAATGATATTGGTATTTTTACGTTTCTTTGCAATATTCTTTGGCCGCTGGGAAGAAGCTATTCCCCAGGGGTGTCTTTGCCAATGGACTGGTCTGTTTCCAGCTCCTCTGAGCGTCCTGAGAAGGAACTGCAGGATCTCATAGAGTTTTCCAGGAAAGAGAAGGAAGGACATCTTAAGGCAATGAATATTTCTGCAGCTGTAGCTATGTCAGCAATGACAATAGTACGTACACCCTCGTGTGATGTCGGCCCTTACAGAATCTGGAAGAATCCTAAGCATCGGGCTCTGTCCCTGTGTGCAGAGTGAACAGCAATGCAAAAATGCCAAGTGCCTCCTGTCAGGATGTCTTTTACACTGACATCTGCAAGAAGGAATTCCTTGTGAGCTCTTCAGATCACACACTGAAATCCTTCCTGCTTTAATCTTGGCCACATCACTTCACATCTCTGTTCTGTCCTCAGTGTCAGCCTGAAGGTTTCCTTTCCTGTCAGATCAGAGCTGAAGTGAAAGCTGAATACTTTAAACCTCAGATTTACAATACAAGATGTATTATGCAAAAATTTTATTTAGCTAAAAAGTTATAAATCCTGTAAAATGATAGGCTGAGTGATTTTGTGATCTTTCTGTACATTCATTCTGATGTTAAATGCTGGGGAAAACACTTGACAGGCTGCAGAAGAAATCATGAATTCACATGAAAATGTGCTTTTTACAAAGTTCTCTTAGAACAAAACAATGAAGGAAAGCTTTTCACTTCTTTCACAAAAGAATGTATTTCTGCCTGTATTAACATTCCCCTTTTGCCCTTGTCTTGTGGCTTAACCTTTTCTTAGGCTGTCTTTTGTTGAAGCAGATAGTGGAAAACTTTACTTCAAAAGGTAGAGCCATAATAAGATATGGTGCTATATCTAGCCCTAATTTCTTTCTATTTACCCTTTCTTTCCCTCCTGTGTTTTCAGTTCTTTTTTTTTTACCTCTGTTGCTGCAGCTTCTCCCATTTTTTCGTGATGATAACAACTGAATGTATAAATTGTACAGGGTAAGAACCTAGCTTTTTTCCATCTCACCTTTGTTTTCCACCCTTCCTAAAAAGAAAGAGGAAGAAAAATACAAACAATATGGCTTATTTGCTACATACATAATACCACAAAATAAAGTAGTTGCAAATGCTTTATCCTGGCTGCAAACACCATCCTTCCATTCCCTTCTCTCCTGTTCTACAGAGGTTCTGCACTTGTGCCTGTGAACAGCAGCAGTAATATGAAAAAGTATTCTTTTCTTCCATTAACTGTTTTTAAGATACTGCTTGGATAGGTTCTCCCTGTAAGGTAGTGCAGAACACAATTAACTCTGCTAATAACTTATGTCATTTTAGAAAAGCTGAAAAGGCATCATCTGAGAGCATTCACTGCATTTCTCTCCCATTCTGAAATCCTACCACAGAACGGTGCAAACAACAGCAAGTGTGTACAGGTGAATCTTGCCTGGCCTTCCTGTAACACGCTATGAATCTATATGCAGTGGGTTTTTTCCTTGTAGAGGTCTCTCATATTACTCAGGTGGGAGCAGCCACCCCCACCCTAGCATGAAATACGTTATGGACTGCTCCACTTCTCCATTTGTTCCTCTGTTTTCTGGGAAGAATTTATCTCTGAGACTTCATTGTGAGACAGGGAGAAAAGGATAGATGGTGCAACAGAGGGTTCCCAGTGCCTGGGGGAAGACACGTGCCTGGAGCTGGAACCAGAGCACCAGCCAGAACCACCCCTGCAACACCAGCTTGGTGAGGGGGTCCTGCTCCTCCTAACTACCCAATTAGACCCCTTGACAAGCAAATTTAGTTGAAGAACCCTGTAGAAGAGCTGAAATAACACCCTTATTTTTGGTGAAAATTAATGAGTGTAACGTGCATAAAGATATATTTTAATACTTGCCTGACTTTCTGTCTTCATACAGTTTGAAAAGGCTGATATAATCTTACACTACCTAGGCACACCTGAGTGCTGTTCTTCTGTAAGCAGACACTTAAAAATCAGCATATGATTGTGTGTCCTGTTGTTCACCCTGCCCTCATGACTCTGGCTTCAGTGCCTCTGCAGAGCCAAGTACAAGCAGAGAAGAATAGCAAAAAAAAATCTCCCTTCTTAGCTGTAGCTGAGTGGTGAAGGTTTCTCATCTTATTTCACGCTTTTACTTACATGTCGCTCCAGCATGCACGCATACGCCTAGCACACACCAGCAGCTGCCAGAGTCTGTCCATCCACTTGTCTCTGCAATGGTTTTCCCTCATTTGAAGCAAGAGTTACTCTTCCCTTTCCAAATATCGCTTGTCATTGATTGCATAATCCTTCTCCATTTGCCTGGTCATCAAAGGCTTTTATATCGTATGTAATTTTTCTCTCAACTTATGGTAAAATATCTATTAGTTATAATGGGAAAACTGAACCTCCTCCAGCCATGGGTAGCTTATGTAGCCAAGATAGGTTTTGCATGTAAATGGAGCCCATTACATGTCAATTGAATTGAAAAGTGACTCTTAAAACTCTGTTTACCTTTTATTAAGTTTGATAATGATTATGCTCTATGCCTAAATTAAGTTTAGAAACCATTTCATTTTCATTTTGGTTTATCTTGTTATGTAGTCTTATTTGGCTAATTAATGTCTTTTGGGCTTATTTGACATTCCCAACAATAGTTTCTCATGCAGGATATAATTGAAAAATAATAATGATTTTGAAAAGAACAGTTAGAGATTATTAACCTTTTTCACCTATTATTTACTACATTGAACTAAATTTACATATTTGGGGGATTTTTACCATTAAGCAAAACAGGCAATTTGTGACTATCATAAGCTTGTGATTTTTGTTTTACTGGTTTAAGTCAAGAATGATGCTATGTAAGTCACTGAGCTTATCTTTCTGGCTTTTATGCTGGAGTAGCTATATCCAAAATCTGTCAAGATTTGCAGATTATCACTGAAGGGTGTGAAAAACTCTGATGATTAGTGCTTTATCACAGCCTCTGTGGGACTTGAAACAGGAATTAAAGGAGTCTCAGTACTGGCTCTGTGTCTATGTGTACTCTGTGACATCATCATTTGATTAGAGTAGTAAGCTCCTCTAACAGAGATGTGAGCTCAGTTTTGGTTGCAATATTGAGATGAGCCCAAGACTCTGAGTTGTGATTACTTCTGAGCTCGTTATCTAGATTTAAATTATGAAGAGAGAGGAGGCAGCTGTAATAAAGTGAAATTTATTTTGTATCCAAACATTTCTCTTGCAGTTTGAGGTTAAATAGATTCAGCACTAGTTACAGATCTGAACTTTTAAATTTTGGCCTTTTTCTTGCCATGCAGTGATGCCACCTAGGATGTGAGGGAAGCAGAAGACCAGGACCCAGAGAGGAGACGAAATGACTTTGCTGCTGTTGTTGTCATCATGAAAATTGCTTTCCACAGCTGTGGATTGTAATTGCTTATATATCTGAACTTCACCTTCTAATTAAGTTTCTATGTTTTCCTCTCTTAGTATTAATCTAGTCTTCTCTTTTTGTCTGTAAGGTTATTTATCATGGAAAATTTAACCTACTTCAGGTTATAATTTCTATATGGCTTTATTTTTTTATAAATTAAAACCAAGGGCTTCAGGGGAATTGATGTTAGTCTCCTTGAAGTTGGAATATATTTGCCAAAATGTAAAGCAGAGGGAAACACACTTTGGGAATAGAAGAGGCATCCACAATAGTGTCATACTGATATTTCATGTATTTCATAGAAACCACAGCTGTCAACTGAACGTACCTAACATCAAAGAGGTTATCTGATATGTTAGACTCCAGAAAGAAATCTCTGCGCCATTTCTGTGAATGAAACTACTGTGGTTAGCCAAGAGGGGTACACTGTATAAATGTGTATATATATATATATATATATTTTTAGATTTTCTTCCATTTGGGGAGACTTTAGTTGCAAATATTTCCATAAGTCTTCCTTCCAGGCAGTGGCAGTAACACACATGCACACTAGTCAGAGTGCTGCACAGGCAGTTTGGTTTTGTCCCAGCTTGGGATAATAATCTGACCACTGAAAGTTTTCATCTGAAAATGGTGTAGCTGGTGCAGTCACTATACTTGACCCTGAATGTCTGTTTACTTAAGTTGTTACAGTAGTATGGGGATATTTCCATCTCACATCTTCAGGAAAGTCCTTTTCATCTTTCTAATAGCTTTTAACCTTGCCCATACTCTTTTGGAATCATTTTCTGTAGCCTTCACCATCTCCTTAAATGTTAATATTTTCATTTTTCCCTTGATAGCTGATCTTCAAGTCTAGTAAAAGTTCACCTTATGCATTTCCTTCTTTATCTTCCCAAGCTATTTTTAAGCCATGCTTTTACATTGTCCTTTTGATTCCCTATTTCCATTTTTAGATTTTGTTTAATTCCCTAAAATGTCAGCTCCGTTCACCTGCCCTCTGCAACACCTCTTGTTTAAGTCTTGACTCATCAACTGGCTACTCTCTCTCTAGCTTTTTTCCTTTTTCATATCCTGAGTTTCTTCACTCTTGGAGCTGTGCCATCAGTTACATTCTCAGCTTTTCTGTCAGCTGACCTCCACATGAGCATTATTTTCATTGAGTTCTCTATGTATTTTTCAGTTTTTCTAATGTTTATGCTTATAAAACTGAAGCTACTCCCAAGAAGGCATCTTCTGTTCTGTGGTATGTACTGAGGCTGAAGCTCTTGTTACCCTTACATTATTTCCTAGGCTGTATATCAACCCATGTGATCAGAGTAACGTGCACATATAAAAGCAGCTGGAAAGCTGGGAAAAAAAAAAAATCTCATAAATGAAAGTTTTTCAGAACCTGACAGTCAGAAGAAAAGCATATCTTGTATCTGGAAAGTTTGTCTGTGACTCTTTTTCTTTTTAGTTTGACAGAGTATACAAACTGCTGTAGTAAATGATACACTTTATAATCCCTAGAAATACTTAAATTCAGGGATCACAGATTTTAAAAGATCCATGAGGAAAGCAGCTGAGTTAGTATTTACATGAGTATCTCTTGCATTCATTGACAGTGGGTCTTGTAATTTCTTTTTAGAAGTAGCTATAACTCCTGAGGTCATTTATTCATTGTTTTTGGCAGACATCAGTAAATTAAGGTTCTATCAGAAGAAAACACTTTCCTGGTACTTGTAACGTTTGCCAGTTCCACCACTCTTTGCAGATAGCTTATGAGTTCTGGGTAATCAGATGTCCAATGCAACAGTCACAGACTGCATAACAATCACAGGCCAAGTCATGAAAACAAGATGTGCCTTCCAGAGCTCCTTCAAATTGTGTTGATTAGACTTTTTTTTTTATAAATCAGTGACACTGGTAGCTAATGTCCGACTTTTACAAGTTCTGGTCTGAGGCATGCTGTAACATCTGTGAGAGAAAGATCTAAATTTTATGTGAGATAGCCAAACACTTTAATCTGAGAGTCTGTTGTTCACTGTGAATATTTAGGGATGCTTCTATGTCATGCTTATCACTGTAATAACATATGAGTGATACAGGTACATTAATACTTCTATTTTTATAGTTTATGGTAGAATAGGCAAGTGCCACTATATTCATTTTTGAATGAAGAAGTGAAGTGTGAGATGAAAAAACATGCTCCAAGGCTCACAAGAAACCCTTTGGTGTGGATGGGAATCAAACCTTGCTCTTTCCCAGTTCTCCTCCTCATGGGACCCTGTTAAAACAATGCGAGCAGCACACAGGCATGTGCCCAAAGGCAGTCAGCTGTAGAAATTGAGCCCAGGGAAGAAAGAAGGGGCTGTGACCACAGGCATGTTTTCTCATTTAATACAGCAGAGAAATTCCTCTCTGAATTCCTCCTGACAGGTGTCAGCCACAGGAATCAGCTACCCTGTTTCAGATATTGCTTCAAAAAGCATGTAATGTTTTGTCCAAACTCACTCACAAGTCTCTATTCATTCCCAGGTTTTAGGAGCTATGAAAATCTGTCATCTTGAAATAATTTTTTCTTCCTAATCGATAAAGCTTGTTGCCTCTTGTTTTACTTAAATTGAAAAATAACGCAAGCCAAGTGGTACATTATGGATGGTACAGCCGTTCCTACAGTGCTGGTTTTAGCTGTGGAGCTCTTCTGTGAGGACAGTTCTCCCCCACCAGAGTTTCCTCCCTCTGGTCCAGGCAGGCTCAGAAATGTGTGAATCATTGCTCCTTCTCTGGATGCTGACTCAGGATGAGCAGTGCTCATATGGAAGTCGAGCTCCTGCGTACAACCACCTGTTTCAGTTTCACTAAATGAGCTTTATCAGTGAAGCTGATGCTTCATGTGGTTTCCCCAGAATCTGTAGCTTCACGTTTGGAAGGACGAATCTTCCCAAAGAAATAAGAACCTCTGGAAGAAACTAGAGGCCTAGAGCAAAACATGATTGCTGACTAAATTTCAGCTTTTCCCAAGAGAGACCCTGGGTTTTGCCCTGCCTAATGTAGCTGTCCATCTAATAGGGGATATTCGCCCATTTTTTGGTAGGTGTATCACTAATAAAGTCATATTAAGAAATTATTTTTATTCACAGAATTGTCTCATATGCTCCAAATAATGCATGACAGCACATACGTCAGTAAAAAAATCATAATTGAATTAAATTAGTTCTGTCTAGTGAGGAACTTTTTCTTTGTTCCATGGAGGAGAAGAGAGTCAGTTGTTCTGGGCCTTATGTTTCTCCTCTTGCATTCACAGAGGAAATCTGTTTGTATTTATCACATCTGTCTTCTTCCTGTGCATCCCTTAGGAAACATTTTTTTGAAGACTCAGAAAAAATAAAGCTAAATATGGCACAGTAATATGCCCTTTTAAGCTCAACACAGTAATTTTTATCTATTATCTAGCATATATTATTTTAAATACCAGAAAAATTATACCCTAGAATGAGCTGTGCTGCACATTGAGTTTTAATCTCCTTTTCCCTAGCAACCATCAAAAGGAACAATAAGGGCAATAAATAGCCAAATAGGGCATCAAAAATGAATAAAAATAGTGTCTCTGCGGGGGAAACGGGTCTTTAATCACTTTTTTCTCATGCCCTTAAAATTGAAGGCTAGAACAATAAACAGTTTGAAAGAGCAGTTTCAAAATAGCCTCAGAAATGGTCTTAGTCTCCAGAACAATGAGTCTTTTTTCAAAATAAACATGATAATACCCAGAGGATCCTGCTGACTTCAGGAAGTTCAAAAGCCATCCATGCTCCAACACACAGAGAAAGGAGATGCAGCAACCCTAGGCTGTGTCTTCACTGAAAAAAAAGGGATGACTTTTGCGGCATTGAATACTTTGAGATGGCATTGGTGTTGCTTTACTATGACAGTTGAGGCAAGAGTAAGGTAGTTTTAGCTTTGTCATAGGCAGTATGGGGTCACCCTTGAGCTGAGGTACAGAGCCAACCTTGATGAGGTTCAATAATTGTTTAAAGTTGGGGTTTTAAAGAGGCTTAATGGCCTTCCTGGGTTATTTATTTAAATGTAAAATAGCTATGATTCCTCAAGCTTGAACATGTACACCATCAGGCTGGATGAAACCCTATAGCTGCCCTTTCTGTGTTCAATACAGATTATGTTGAAGTAAACAAGGATCTCTCTTTCAGTGCAGGCTCGAAGGGTAGGTTTTGTGTTTCCACAGATCAGTGTCCAATTGAAAGGGCTGCTTGTAGCTGGAGATGAATGGTAATCTAGATAGTTCTCAGCTGCATTGCTTTTTGCTCTCTCCACCCTGCAAGGGAGCTGAAGCATGTTTCAGAGGTATACATCCACACTACAGCTCTCTGTAGTTAAGGGAATTAAATCTCCTCAGCAACCCTTTTAGGTGGAAGCAGCAGAGAACCAGGTCTGTACCTGAATATGTTGAATTCTAGACTTAAATTTGCTAAATGTGACAGCAATAGGAAGTAGCTAAGTGTTATATATAACTCCTCCTCGACTATGGAAGGACCTTAGGAAAACTAGTTGTCTACATGAGTTGGCTGGCATCAGATGGCCCAAATGTATGCCACTCTCCAAGTGAACTGTAGATTTACAGATGGCGTTTTACTACTCTGAGTAACTGACCATAGTGCTGTGCCTCACAACTGTTTAAGTGTTCAGTCCCTTGGACTGCTGACATATTATACTTCTTTTCAGAAAGGCTCATAACTCTTCATGGAAGTCAGTGGAAGTTTTGCCACTGACTTACAACAGGAGCTTTTCAAAACCCCACTCCCAAGAGCTCTGAATTATATCTGAAAGTGAAGCCTCACATCAGAAAGGGAAATTCAAAGATATGATGGTGCAGTTTATTCTTCATTAATAATCCAAGGCTGTTATCTTTCTTAATGCATTATTCATTGTGTAGGTTTTGTCCTGCTCTATGGGTGGGATTTGATGCTGCAGTTAACTGTGCAGGTTTTTCAGGCCATCAGTCCAATCTCAATCCACTGTGTCATTGTGCTTTCACTCACACCAGGGAGGAAGAAGTTTTCAAAAACCTACAATGGGAGCTGGGTACTAGTTACAGCTTGAATTTTTGTTTGTTTGTTTCTTTCACTAATTTTTATTTCCTCTTTGTTTTGCTGTTCTTTTTCTAACATTTTAAAATAAATGAGTCACTGGATTAATGATAATACAGCCAAAAATTAATAATGATTTCATGTTTATTAAGAAATACAGTGGAAAGAAAATCACTGTGGTTGCTTTCAAAACAAAAACCTCTGGCTTGAAAGATTCTGCAATTTGTAAGAGATTTCTTACCCTTAAAATACCATTGAACTAAAAATATTTTCAAGGAGAAATGTTTCACCAAAGGCAATTTTGTATTATTATTGTATTCTGTCTTGGTTTTTTAAAGAGATTCAAAGCTTTCCAGTAGGAGAAACAGGATAAATAAAACCAAGAACCATCATTTTTAGCTCATATTTTTGTAGAATATGCTCTTTTGTTTTTCTGAACTCAAGAGGCTTTTTGTTTCTTAGTTTTTAATTTAGTCTTGCAAGTTCACAGGAGAGAGCTGGCACAGAGAACTCTCTTAGACTGTTCTGCCGATGTGGTAACTTGATGAGTTAGGATGTGCATTTACATTAAGAGATCTGAACTGCAGTATTTTCTGAGGAAAACTTGTGCAGTGCAGTAAAATGCAGTGTTGGGGGATGTTTCCTTATTTATAACAACCCAAATTTGCTTTTTATTATGATCTTTCAATTATTACTAATTTTTGTCCATTAAGTGAAAGTAATTTCTCTCCCATTTCATTGCTTATGACATTCCAATACTTCAAGCTGATTTTCATACACCCTTTCACAGTAGCTTTAATTTAACCAGGTGTTAATCCTTTGATCTTTACCCATAATCACAGTGTCTTTTTCTTTAATAATTTGCTCTTCTTTTCTGTAAATTCCCTGTAATTTTCAGAAACAGAAACACAAAATTTTAGTTGTCATCTCCTCAGTATATTCAGCGGTATCTTTCTTATATCTTATGTTGGAGGTAAACAATAACACATTCCTTGTTGTGTCATAAAATGTTATCTGCCCTGTATGGTAAAATGCATATTGAGCTTCTTTTTAGCTTTGGATACTCATGATGTTAAATACATACTGCTGACAGAATCCAGCATGGTCTTCAACAGGAAACTATTATGATAGAGGAACTTCTTTTACCTGCAGCAGTTACTTCACCACAGATTGGTGAAGCGGACAGACCACATTTGCTCTTGGATGCACACTGTCCCCTGTACATCATTTTGCCTCACTTCTATTTGTACAGGTGACTGCAAAAGAGGAAGACTAGAGCCTGTACATTTAGATAGCTGTAGATACTGTATCTTTAGATAGCTGTGCATGGAAAGCATCAATATCACCTCTGTTTAAACTGAATATCTTTGCTGACTCAGGGGAAAATTTTGTTGTTTTCCTTCAAAGAAAAAAATCAAAACCATATGAGACATGTACATGCATAATTGGTTTTACCAGTTGAGGATTGTGTGAAGATTGTTGTGACTGCAACATTTTGAAAGGATGAAATTACTTTAATTACATGCACAATTTGTGCAATCAAATCTTTAGAGCTACACTCACAAAGAGTAGGTTTCCTACAAGAGATGGGGAAAAAAGTTGCAAATTTTTACTCAAATGTAGCCTTTCTCTGTTGTGAATCTTTTACAGGGAGAACTGAATTGTTTGTTGCTAAAAACTGTCAGAAGCCACATCTGTGTATGTACTATAGCTCTACGGCAGCAATTTATGTAAAAAAAAAAAAGACATTTTGAAGATTTTAGTGTGTTTCCATCACTGTGGGAATATATAAATGCTTTTAAGTACATCAGTGACCAAACTCTTCAATGCACACAAGGAACTTGTCACAAATGCCTTCTCTCTTGTTAGCCCTTCAGGCAATTCAGACTTCTATTTTTCTCACCAAGCACAAACTTCCAGTGGACGTTATGCTCTGTCTTGGAAATTATCCTTCAGCAGTCATGTCTTATAGTCTTCACCTCTGCTTTTCCTCTTGTCTTTTTCAAAAGTCAGCTTTAACTCTGAGCGAATGATGTCCATCTGGATAGCTAACCCCACCCAAAGCATTCATGCTTTATTCTCCTTTCCTTCCACATAAGCATCACTAATCTGCAGTACATGACTTCTTTGCATATAGCTTTGCAGACACTTAAAAAGCTGGAAGGGAAGAGGATGATTACAGACAGGTACTGCTGAAGAAAAATCTTTCATCTACATATGTTGCAGGAGAGTAGCCCCAATTCCAAGCAGCACAGTCAGAGCTTTTGCAGAACCAGAGGAGTTTCCTTTCTACTAATGGATTCTTATAGGCCTGTTGAAATGGTCAGTACGATGGAGCAATCAGGGCTGACAGATGCCCAGTGACTCCCAGAGCAGTGATTTTGTTTCATCTAAAGAGATAAAAAGCAATACTGGCTGACACAGCAAGGTCTTCGGAGCCTTTCTTAGCAGGATACGTCTTTCTACACTTGGCTCCTAAGCGCTCAGTATCCCATGGCAACCTCTTTTCTTCAGGGAGCTTTAGATTTTGACACATCATTAATAGATGAGTTCAGGAAGCAAAGCTGCAAAGCTAGAGATTGTTTCATGGATTTAGCTGAGGTAAATAGCAAGGAAATTTAAAGGCAAGCCAAAATCTATTTTATGGTCCTTCCTTTGGGATTAATGCCTAACTCTGTTTGCCTGGTAATGAAGAAAAGTTATCACTTGCAGGTGCAGGTAGAAATTGTAGAAGAGAGATGTTTTTAAAGAAGAAAGCTGCAAGATAAAAAGGCCAAACATTTTTTAAAACTACTGTATTTTATAATATTAGCTGCTAATTGAAAAATGGAGCTGATGAAATTCATTCAGTACCCAAGTATTGCCCACTGTCTGATAGATAGATATTAATGGGAGGGCAGCAAGACTTCTGGGAAAAAAATAGGCTGAAGTGTAAACTTCATATATCCATGTATACTTTGATACATAACAGACTGATACACTGTGAAAATTACAAAGTGCCTTTGTTCAACCCTTTGGTGTGTTGAGTCTTCAATTGCGTGTTGAGTCTTCAATTGCTGAAGGGTCATTGTACACTTTTTTTGCCTCCCAGTCATTCTAGCAGAGGCATTTGAACCCTATGAGACACACCCACGAGCTGTGAAAGATGATATGGAGATGATAAGAAGCAAACACTATGTATGCTGACTGTACTCTTCAGGATCATATTATCATTCACTGATAACCTCTATTTTTAATTTCTGTCAAGATCAAAATATTATGATCGTGTGACAAAATCCAAGTCCTCTTTCGTCTGGAGCGTACATGGCCTTGCTTAGCACAAAAGATACAGGTGTTTTAGCACTGTCAAGTGCTTATCACCTGCCCATTATAGACTTATATTAATATTTGGATTGTACAGGGAGGAAAAAGGCATGGATGCGAGTATGGAAACATATTCTTCCACTTTTATTTATGAGATGCAGGATCTTTTTTCCCCAGACCATATTTCCCTCAAGATGCTTGCTGGCTTAACTGAAGACAATTTCTGAAATAAGGGCCAGATCCACACAGGAATACAGGGAGATAAAATAGAATCATAGAATCATAGAATCATTATGGTTGGAAAGGACCATCAGGATCATCAAGTCCAACCTTCATCCTAACATCTCTCTAGCCACTAGACCATAGCCTCAAGTGCTACATCTACTCGTTTTTTAAACACCTCCAGGGATGGTGACTCCACCACCTCCCTGAGCAGAGTCTGTTCCAGTGCCCAACCACTCTCTCAGTAAAGAATTTCCTCCTAATATCTAATCTAAACCTCCCCTGATGCAGCTTGAGGCCATTTCCTCTCGTTCTGTCATTAGTAATTTGGGAAAAGAGACCAACACCAGCCTTGCTACAACCTCCTTTTAGGCAGTTGTAGAGAGCAATAAGGTCTCCTCTCGGTCTCCTCTTCTCCCGACTAAAAAGCCCCAGTTCCCTCAGTCGCTCTTCATAAGATATGCTTTCCAGACCCCTCACCAGCCTCATTGCCCTTCTCTGGACCCACTCCAGCACCTCAATGTCCTTCTTGTACTGTGGTGCCCAGAACTGGATGCAGTACTCAAGGTGTGGTCTCACACATTCATGAATTTTACCCTCAGATGTGTCTTGGTGCAAGTGTGGCAGAATGTGGCTTCAAATTCTAAAAATAGCTGTTTATGGTTATGGGTGGAAGGAACTCAGACGGGAAGGAACTTGGGATGGAATAATTTCCCATGGACTTAGTCGAAGTTTGTTTATTCTGGACTAGACACAAAAAGCAACATGTATACTTTATCTGGAGAAAGAGGTGATAGGTCGTGTAAATTCTCTAGTCATGTCTTATTTTACCAGCACTGACACAGAGTAAGGTGTCTGAATGTATTTTGGAAAGATGAGCTTCTTCTGCTCATACTTTATTGCAAATAGGCGTCTGAAGTTGTCTAGTAATTCAACCAGAATGTCCTGCTTCATGGTTTGTGATTAATAGTTTAAATGTAAAAGGGTGATCATTTGTATTGACATGGTAACTTCGGATAGGAGATAGCATTAGAGAAGACTGTTCTGTCTGAATGCAGTTTAGCTGCAGAACATCTGAGAAATGGTAAAATAACATTTTAGATACTGAACTTCCTAAATTAGATCTGACATTTTGCATTAGTTCTTCAGCCTTAGATTCCACAAATGGATCTAGAAGATTTGGGGAGAGAAATGTCATCATGTGGTCTGATCATTTGCCAATGTCATTTTCCTTAGGACAAAATAAAGTTTTAGACAGTAGCACAGCTAATTTGTCCATGTCCAGCCTGAAATTTCAACTTTAAGATATTAGGGAAAGGTGACCGAACGCTACTTGCTGGAGTGTTCAAGAAGCCTGTCAGCAAAATATAATATTAAAAAAAACCTACCAAGGAAAATCTGTATGGAAAGCCTTACCTAAACTGGCATATGGTTTTATTCAGCTTGGAAAAATTACATGTCCAGTCTTAGAGAAATGTCCCTGGCAGATAAAGGCTGTGAAAATGCTGTGGCTCTTCAGAAAATGGCCATAGTACTTATAATGGAAAGTGCCAGTCACTTCTGTAGATGAAGATTTACGCTATTTTTTCTTTAATTCACCATATCTGCTTAACCATAACTCTGAGACACACCTTTTAGAATATCAGACACATTTTCTGCATAATGTCATCTGTATGTATGGCCACAGTCACACAGTGTGCCTTATTCATCTCTCATACCCAAGCTTTAAACCAGGGGTCCTCAAACTTTTTAAACAGGGGACTGGTTCACTTGTCCCTAAGACACTGTCGGGGGCCAGACTATAGTTTGGAAAAAAATGAACGAATTCCTATGCACACTGCACATATTTTATTTGTAGTAGTGCACAAAAAAACAGGAAAAAGAATGCTGTATCCGGCCCGCGGGCCGTAGTTTGAGGACCCCGGCTTTAAACAATTAAATGGTATGATACAGTGATGTTAATTCTGCTACTTTTACCACAAGACATGTAGTCATACATTTTCCTTAAATTTACCATTGTTGGGAGAAGCCAATAGAAGAAATTTGATAGTCTTCATGATTGCAGTGGAAAGTGTGAAAATATCGTCTTGCTGCCTTTTGGAGGTTCGAAGTCACAAGTAAAACTTTAAATTTTGTGATTACCCAGCTTGTGTCTGGCTAATAGTTATTGTCCTGTTTGGTGTTGATGACAGAAATGAGATCCTCCACTGCAGGTTAGTGCTTGTAAATGCAACTTTGAGATAAGCAATAATAGCTACGCTAACTTGTGATGTGGCACTCTCAGATCAAACTAAAGTTGCCTGTGGTGGCTATCACAGTCCAACACTTAGTCTCTGCCCATGTTTTTCAAAGGGTGACTTCACACAAAGTAGATGGAAATAGATACTCAAGAAAGCTTGCACTCTTTGGGGAATGGCAGCTTTTCTGTGCACAAACTGAATGTCCAAGCTTGACCTAACAAGGTCAGGGGGACTATGAATTGCTGGGTGTATGTGGAACATGTGGGACTAAATGGGGGAAGATTGACTTAGATCTTGACTTTTAAAAGTGTACCCTGGTTATACTTTACTATGCCACTAATATGTTTTTCTCAGATATTTTATTCAGCAGGACTTCCGCATATCAAAAGATATTTAAATGAAAAAAGGCCCAGAAAAATTGCAACAACTGAACAAAATGAGTAGAAGTATGCTAGTCTTGGTTGTCAGCCCATCAATTTGAATTGCCTGTGCATGAGATACTTTTTATAAGGGTAATAACAAGCAATGTTCTACAGACCTTGATAGTATTAACATCAAACAATCATACAGCTACTGGGGAAAAGAGGGGGCAGCTGTGAGTGTGTAGTGCATTTCATATCATGTCTTTTTAAAAGGCAGGTTCCATGTCAGAAACAGCAGAAACAACAACAACAAAAAAGGGCTTTCAGCTGTGACCAGGCTTAGGTGAACTGACTGCAGATGGTCTCATAAATAATAAAACAAATAAGTGATAAAAGCAGCTTCAAATATTCTTTCTGTACTGAGACATATACTTCAGTGCGTCTAGTTGTCTTTATGCATTTCAGTTTCCTAGCCAAAATACATAGCCAAAACTCCCTTGTGATATGACTGGGAATTTTAAATTTTAAATTAATTTTAAAGGTACTGAAATTTAAACATATAAGAGGAGTGAGAGTGCTGATGTGTAGTGCATCCTTTTCTTCATTCCTCACCACTCTCTATCACTGGAGATTCTTAAATAAATTTGTTACGTGAATATTTGTAATTGATGCTATTTTTCCATTTGATTGAAAACTACTTACAAGTTCTGCAAGCAGAATAATGGAGCTGAAGTTTGTTGCTTATGCAGAAGTTGCAGCTGATAGATGCTATGTGTCTCTCTACACATATGGAAAGAGGGAAAGGCTGCTGATTCAGGTAGCTGTCTTGCCTAGGCCCTACTTCACCACCATGACCTCAGAAGCTGGTCCATTTGGAGCAGTTAAACAAGCATTTAACTGTTAATATCTGTTCTCTACCCCTTCTCCACCCCCACAGAAATGCAAGTTCCCTTGCCATGTCCTTTCTGATACCGCTAAGAGGCAAAAGAGAGCACGTGCTGTGTGTGGTGTAGCACTTCACCTCCTGGGACTGAATGTCCAGCCATTGGATTCACATTTTTGGAGCAGCCTGAGGCTTGCTGTCTCTCAGGGTTTTTTTGCAGCAAAGCACAACTAGGTTAAAGCAAGATAGCAAAACAGAGTGCTAGGTGTAGAAGTTATCTGTGTTCTGAGCTCTCCTCTGGATTGCTCAGCTGTTACAGGACTTTGTATACACTCCTTGTCATCCTGTGCTCCTCTCCTTGCACTGGCTGGGCAGTGACAGGTTATCAGAGAGGTTTTCTATCTCTGACAACAGAATGTCAGGGGGTTTTCTCCATGGATGAATATACTCATGATCTCTATCTATTATTTTTTTTATCCCCAAGTCTGAAGTAAGCTCAAAACCTAGGCAACAAAGTATTCAAAACCATTCAACTTACCTAAATATTTAAATTAGTGGTGGCTTCTATGTTGGATCTTTAAGCATCTTGTAGTCTTTTAAAGCAAGTAAGAAGTATGCTTACAATGTGGCAGATGAGTGATGCAAGGTGTGCAAGCAGGGTTACTATCTTTCATTAGGTCACTAACAAAATCAGAAATATAGACAGGGTTTTGGCAACATGGTCCTTTATCTATGTTGCATATACAAATGAGCGTGCAATAAGGAGTACACGTAGCGAGATGTGTTATGCTTTAGTTTATCTTTGTATCCATTGATTTTAGTAGGCCAACATTTAAGTGAAAGGCAGAACACAGTCCTGTTTCTGTCTGACAGAACCACATCATCTAATAGATTCATTTTTTCAATACCCTCTGGTACCTATATGGCCCCTACATCTTCTTGCGTGTAACAGTATCCCAGTGCAATTTTAAAGGACTCTGATAGTTATGAAAACACACATACATTTTAAAGCCTATTGACAGGGCAGAAAGGTACAATTTTAGCTGTATCCTAGATGTGCAGAACCAGAAACCTAAAGAGTAAAAATGGAAGTCTGTAACTATTTTCTGAAACACACAAGGTTGAAAAAACAGGCTTAGGCTCAAGTGCTGATTTTGATGGGATATGTAGCATCTTCAGAAAGGTTCTGGCCATTCACCCCCATACCATTCTTGTACTCTGATAATTCTTCAGTGGTCATTGTCAATCCTATGACCAAGAGCACTGCAAATAGGAATTAAGAGGTAAATAGAGAAGGGAAATAACCAGTCTCTTCATGTGTCTAGTCATCCCTCTCTCTAAAAGGTGTCATTGAGCAGGATCATCTTAATTATTCTTCATATTTTTGTAATATTAGAGCAATTGTCATAGAAAGATTTTTAAATTATGCTCCATCTGATCCTGCATTTTTTTGTTGTTGTTAAATGATGTTCACTATCTCAAACACTCTGTTTTGCAGCAGATTTTTTATGCTTTATCTTTTAAACACCTTTCTCATTTACCTTCAAGCTCTCACAAAGGTCTTTGGAGTAGTTGCAATTAAACGTGCTTATGACTTTTCAGAGTACGGCTGAAAGAAGACAAGTAGCAGAATTAAAACAGTGATAAGAAATCAATATTACAGCACTGGACTGCCAATGATCTATGGAGAAGCGACTCAGGAATTCTCTGAGGTGCTGTGTAGACACTTTACTCTCTCAACTCACGTGTTTTGCCCTGTAGCTTCCTCAAAGAGCTAGAAAGGAAGCAAAGCCCAAAGGTCACATTCTGTTGTTGTGCAGGCGATGTGGCACTCATTGGTGGTCCAGGTCTTCGGCTGTGTTGTGCCAGCACTTCATAATGTTTTCTTTACTTTCCTTGTCTCTCCTACCTGTGTGTGTGGTCAGAAATCTTTCGAAAAAAAAGACTAGCTTCTGCTTTCTTACTCTTGTTAGTAAGCATGGCAGATGGCAGCTTTGTTTCAGAGCATGCTCTAGCAGACTTTGATTAACACTTAGTAAGCATGGGCTGTCAGGCTTTGCTTCCAGTCGAATGGCAGCTCCGTTATTAATTGTTATTGTTTTCACTAAAGTCCTTTTGCTGAATTGGTCAAAGTAAATTCCATGGTGACAGACTTAAAAGTGGAGTGTAACTTTACTTCTTAAATAGAAAACAGTACGGTCTTTGTATGTATCACAGATCATTTAACATCTGCTCTTGTATTTTATCTATGGCAGCAATCTTTTTTTAACAAAACATCTTAATTTTTGAAACAAATAATTACATCATCATTGGAAATTAATATCTTTAGCGCACTTTACTTTTAGCCCAATTCCAGTTTCTTTAGAAGTGTCCCACATCATTTATTTTCTCAATAGATAGGAGATGGTATTGGTAGCCTCCTGAGTGTCCTCCTTCAAGATATGCATGGTGGTAGCTGGTAACTTTATAAAAGTAAAAGGGACAGTGTAAAACTAGAAGAAAATTAGGGAGCTTTAGAGGTTTCCCTGAGATTCACTGGACCTCTAGAATGAGCAAAAGTAATATTACACAGGAGCTCAGTTCACATCGTTCCTGCCTTAAAGACTCAACTGTTAAGGATACTTCATGAAGCTATGCATCTCTCTGTGGAGTGTAATAGCCCTGGGGTTTATGACTGATTTTTTAGAGAAAACACAAATAAAATGTCACCTGCTTTCTCCCCCTTTCTCACCACCAGTTGCTGTATTGTTGTTCAGTGCTCAGTGCCACTGACTGCAGAGCTTAACGTTGATGGACACATGTACCATCTAAGACGTGGACAGTACATGTTTACTATTCATGTTCAGAGGAATGAGAAGTGTCTTCCTGAAGTTCCTTTGAGTTGCGTTACTGCTGCTGTGGTGAGATCATCATCACAGAGGAGACATTTGCAGACTCTTGCAGGTCTGGTTGCAGGGTCAGGACTGCAGGCTGTACATGGGGTTTCTCATGCTGGTGAGCTCCAGCACTGGCATCTTTGCTGCTGAGGATTTTGGAAGCCACTTCCACCTTTCTCCTTGGGATTCATTGCACAGGGGCTGTGAGGTGCAGTGGAAACTTCCAAAGTTTCTGGTTTTCCTACATGCAGGAGCAGATATGGCACAAAATTAAGTGGGAGTGTCGATCTGCTTGAGGGTAGGAAAGCTCTGCAGAGGGATTTGGACAGGCTGGAGTGATGGGCTGAGGTCAACTGTATGAGGTTTAACAAAGCCAAGTGCCGGGTCATGCACTTGGGTCACAACAACCCCCAGCAA